>CAUYPK010159513.1:0-10809 GCA_963574355.1 Loris lydekkerianus | reverse complement strand
GAGGCCTAGTGCAACTTCCCGAGCCTGACTAGAAGTAGATCCATCAAGCTACTTCCGCGTAGCAATGACTCAGCAAGGCCCGGCCTGAAACTGCCTCTACCTAGATACAGCCAACGTGGTACCATGCCGTTGACCCAACTTTGCCACGCACCTCATCCCCCGCCCCTTCCCCACGCTCTATATAAGCGGCTGCTTGATGCAATAAAGTTGAGTTCCTGCTTAAAAAAAAAAGAAAAAAAAAAAAAAAAAAAGAAATGAAATAGGAAAGCAAGTGCAAAGAGAGGGAAGGAGGGAGGGGAGTGGGGCTTTGGTTTGTGCCACACCTTTTGGGCGTAAGACAAGATTGTAAGAGGGACTTTACCTGAAAAATGCAATCAATGTAACCTGGTTTATTGTACCCTCAATGAATCCCCAACAATAAAAAATAAAGAAATGAAAAAAAAAAAAAAAAAAAAAGAAAGAAAGAAAGAAAACAAATTACAGGTACAAAGCTATCATCTAAAGGATGGGAGAACCCTCCCTCAAGTGGGAGGCCCCCCCTGGGCTCTCTGCAAGCAAGCAGGGAACAAAAGACCTCTCATTTTACCTCACTGGAGAGAGTCACTAAACACCAGGTCTCTTTTTCTAGGAGGTCCCACTTGTGAACTAGACACCATCCCACCAGGCATAAAATTGAACAAATATTTTTTCTCCACAACTCCAAATGTATAGTCCACCCTTCCTCCATTGAATGGCGGTCTGAAGTTCTGCCCCCTACAGAGTACAGAGTGGTCTTTTCCTGAGAGATCTAAGCATAATGTGGACCACCCAACATCAGGAAGGAATCCATGTCTACTAGGGAAAAAAGACAGCATGGGAAGAAAGGGGACACTCAGCAAGAGAAGGAGCATGGTTAACACTTTGCATCAGTTCACGCCGTGTCTGGCTGGAGGTGGTGCAGAACCCCCAGCTCTGATGGTGCCCAAAAGTGGGAGAGTGGTTGCCTGGTCTGGACTGAGTTCAGCAGGAAGAGAAAAGGCTTACCAGGTGGTGAATGAGACCTGAGGGCAAGAGAGCCAACAAGCCTCCTGGTGTGTACTGAGATGTGGGCAGGGGCGTGGTCCCCTCATTCCAAGGGCCTACGAGCAGAGACTTGCTGGGTGTGGACTGAGACTGGCAGATGGGGACCTGGTCCCCTGACTCCACTGGGCTGGTGAGCAGAGGCTTTCCATGTACGGACTGAGCGTGGCTGGCGGGGGCGTGGCCCCTGGCTCCAGCTGGGCTGGAGACCAGAGAAACAGACACCAGTGTGGACTGAGACTGGCAGTAGGGGGCGTGGACCCCTGCCTCCAATTGAGGTGCTGAAGATCTCTGGATCCCTCTCTGTTTAGCCGGGGTGGTACTTCCAAAGACAATTTGATTGGAACTCACATCTGGGGCTGTCCACCTGGGGGACACTCTGAAGTTGACCTTCTATAGCAGAAAAGAACTGAAGGATGTGGGCAGGGTCCCACAAATATCTGTATCTCCCCATGACGAGATTTAAACCTAATACCGTGGCTTCTTAGGCTAAGGTAGAGGTTGGCTAATTTCCAAAGAAAGCTAACTTGTAATAACTCACCAAGGATATCCTCAGCATCTCCAGCCAAAAGTCTGAAAGGTGCCTATGTTAGGTTGTAGGGGATAAGGAAAAATTACAAAGCCTAGCACTTTGGTAAGGGACTGATTAACACTATTTCCTGGGAACCCCAAATCAATCTCACCCTACCAGTTCTAATAAGCAAACACTGGAAAATAAACATGGGGCAGAACCAATGGAAGAACTCTGGAAACATGAATAACCATATTAGATTAACTCCCCCCCCCCCCACTGCAAAGCAATGACAAAGGAAATAAAACCAAAGAAGCCATACATAGACAAATGGCAGCAATGTCAGAAATCAAATTCAGAATATAAATGGCAAAAAAGATGAATAGAATGGAAGAAAAGTTAGAAACTGAAATCCAAAGAAAAGTTCTAAAGTTGTCTCAAGAATTTAAAGAATTCAAAGACAAAGTCACCAAAGATATGGACATAATGGGAAAAGACATAGCAAAGCTCAAAGAAATGAAAAAGATATTTAAGAAGCTCCAAAATACAGTAGAATCCCTCAGTAATAGAGTGACCAGGCAGAAAAAGGATCAATGAAACTGAAGACAAAGCTTTTGAATGTTCCCAAACACAAAAAGGCAGACAAATTCAGAGGGACGACTGATTATTCCTTGAGACAGTTGTGTGATCACTCCAAAATTTCTGACATTCATCTTATAGGAATTCCTGAAGAAGAGGATGGTCCTAAAGGTACAGATGCTCTACTTCAAGAGATTATAGAAGTGAATTTCACAAGCATGGCAAGAGATACAAAAACGCAGAGGGTAGACAGTTTCAGAACCCCAACAAGACTCAATCTAAATAAAGCATCTCTTAGACACATTCAGATTAACTTTGCCAAAGTTAATATGAAGGAGAAAATCCTGCAAGCAGCCAGATGTAAGAAAATCATAACTTACAAAAGGAAAACTAGCAGAATGACTGCCGATCTCTTAGCTAAAACTTTTCAAGGCAAAAAAGGCTGGTCATTGAACTTTAACCAACTAAAACAAAACAACTTTCAGCCCAGAACACTGTATCTAGCTAAACTGAGTTTCATATGTGATGGAGAAATCAAATACTTTAATGACACATATGTTGAGGAAATTTGAATAAACTGGAGAGCTAAACCAGCTTTCCAGGATATTCTCATACCAATCCTCTACAATGACCAGCACAATGTTCTACCACCAAAGTAAACTCAGTCAGAAATTTTTGAAGAAAACCCACTTCCACAGTGGTGAAAGGATTAAAAAAGTCCACTTGACATTTGAAAAACATGACTCCCAAAACACTACCAGAATTATCAATTCTCTCAATTAATGTGAATGATTTAATTGTCCTCTAAAGAGGTACAGGTTGGATGACTGGATATATAAACTCAGACTAGATATCGGATGCATATAAGAATCTGATCTCATCCTAAAGGATAAAAATTGACTCAGGGTGAAGGGATACACATCTATAATTCAGGCAAATAAAAACCAAAAAAAGCAGGAGTTGCAATTTTAGTAGCAGATACAATTGGCTTTAAACAAACAAAGATTAAAAAAAAAAAGAAAAACAAAGATGACACTACATATTTGTCAAGGGAAACACTCAACATGAAGACATCTTGGTAATTAACATTTATACACTTTATCACAATGCTCATCAATTCATAAAGCAAACCCTAATGGATATGAACAGCTAGATACCTTCATTCAGTACAATAGTTAAGAGATTTTAACACCCCTTTGCCAGTCTTTGATAGATTCTCCAAGAAGAAATGAAACAAAGAAATATTAGACTTAAACCTGACTCTAGAACAAATGGATTTAACAGACATCTACAGAATATTTCATCCTAATAAAAGGGAATATACATTCTTCTCATCAGCCCATGGATCATACACTAAATTGATCATATCTTAAGATAGAAGTCTAACATCAGCAAATATAAAGTATAGAAATTATTCCTTGTATCTTCTCAGACCACCATAGAATAAGTGACAGGAATATTCATACTCAAAGTCATGGAAACTAAATTATCTTAGGCTGAATGATAGCTGGGTCAAAGATGAGATTAAGAAGGAAATTACCCAATTTTTGGAACTAAATGACAATGAAGACAAAAATTATCAGAACCTGTGGGTTACTGCAAAGGCAGTCCTAAGAGGGAAATTTATACCATTGGAAGCCTTCATCAAGAAAACAGAAAGAAAGAAAGCCAATAACTTAATGGATCATCTCAAGCAACTGAAAAAGAAAGAACATTCCACCCCAAAACCTGCAGAAGAAAAGAAATAACCAAAATTAGCAGAGATTTAAATGAAATTGAAAACAAAAAAAGAATCACAAGATCAATGAAAGAAAAAGATGCTCATCATCGGTGGGGAGGAGCAAGATGGCGGCTGAGTAACAGCTTCCTAGCAACTGGGCATGGTGACACTGGGGAGAGAAGACTTCAGGCATCTCTAGCTGGTGGGATCTGCACAGACATATCCCTTTGGGGACACAGGGAGTCAACGAGAGACATCTGGACCCCAAGATGAGGACAAAAGTAGTGGAGAACTGGCAAGTGGTTGCATGCATTCATTCAGTCCAATCCTGCTGGCAGCTGAGTCATCGAAACCCTAAGGCAGAGGCAGGGCAACTTAAAGAACAAGGGGAAGTGAAAGGAAAATTAGGGCAAGGAAATAGATAAAAGAAAACACTCATGAGGAAGAATCAGCAGAAAAATCCTGGCAACATAAACACCAGTCCAGAGCAACCCCCTCAAGGGACCATGAGGTAGCTACTGCAGAGGATACCGCCTATAAAGAAATGTTAGAAATGACAGAAAGAAAATTTAGAATACAGATGAATGAAGAAAATGATGAAAACAATGAAGGAAACTGATGATAAAGTAGATAACCAAAATGACCAAAAGGAAATCCAAAAACAGAATCAATGAAGAGATGAACTATTTGAAGACTATAGAAAGGATATAGCAGAGCTGAAGGAACTGAAGTAATCAATTAGGAAACTTAATGATGCAATATAAAGTATCAACAACAGATAAGACCATGCAGAAGAAAGACTCTCAGAGGTAGAGGACAAAGCTCTTCAGAAAACTTAGACAGTTAAAGAGGCAGAAAATAAGAGAGAGAAAGCAGAACATTCACTGACAGAATTATGGAACTTTACGAAGTTACAGGTATCCCAAAAGGAGAAGAATGCCCCAGTGGAATGGATGCCATAGTAGAGAGTATTATAAATAAAAGTTTCCCAAATATGACCATAGGTTCTGATGTACTCCTTTCAGAAAGATATCAGACCCCAGGTCATCTCAAATCTAACAGAGCTTCTCCAAGACACATTGTGATGAACCTGTCCAAAGTCAAGACAAAACAAAAGATCCTTCAAGCTGCCAAGAGTAAGTGCCAATTGACCAACAGGGGCAAATCCATCAGGGTGACTGCAGAATTCTTTAAAGAAAATTTTCAAGCCAGAAAACAATGGTTACCTACCTTTAATCTACTTGAACAAAACAATTTCCAACACAGAATGCTATATCCTTCTAAGCACAGCTTTAAAATTGATGAAGAAATCAAATTTTTTACTGATATGCAAACACTGACAAAATTCACCACAACAAGACCAACTCTCCAGGAAATAATTCAATCTGTTCCACACATTGACCATCACAATGGATCAACAGCAAAGTAAGAACTGAGTAATTAAAAGACAGAACCTAACTTGCACAATGATGCAAAAGATAAAACTAAGCAATGAACTCTTAAAAATTAAGATGAATAGAATGCTACCACACTTATCGATTTTCTCAATAAATGTTAATTCCTTGAATTCTCCACTGAAGAGTCATAGATTGGCAGAGTGGATTAAAAAAACACAAGCCATCCATTTTCTGTATGCAGGAAACACACCTAGCCTCAAAAGACAAATTAAAACTCCGAGTTAAGGGTTGCAAGACAATTTTACAGGCAAACGGAATTCAGAAGAAAACAGGGGTTGCAACCGTATTTTCAGATACATGTGGATTTAAAGCAACTAAAGTAAAAAAAGACAAAGATGGTCACTTTACATTGGTCAAGGGAAAAATACAACAAGAAGACATTTCAATTGTAAATATTTATGCACCTAAATTAAATCCTCCCGGATTCTTACAATAGACCTTACTCACTCTGAGCAATATGACATCCTATAACACCATAATACCAGGGGACTTTAACACTCTTATCGGAGAGCTGAAAAGATCCTCTAAACAGAAATTAAACAAAGATATAAAACACATAAATCACACCCTAGGACAACGTGCTTAATAGAAACATCTAGAACAATCCATCACAAAGATAAAGAACATACATTCTTCTCAATGCCCCACAGAACATTCTCCAAAATTGATCATATCCTGGGACACAAAACAAGTATCAACAGAATCAAAAGAATTGAAATTTTACCTTGTTATCTTCTCAGACAACAAGGCACTAAAGGTGGAACTAAACTCCAGCAAAAATGTCCAACCCCACACAAGACATGAAAATGAAAAAACCTTCTGTTAAATGACTCCTGGTTGCAGGAGGAAATAAAAGAAGCAATCATAAACTTCCTTGAGCACAACAACAATAAAGACACATGCTACCAAAACCTGTAGGATACTGCAAAAGCAGTTCTGAGAGGAAAATGTATCGCTTTAGATGCCTACATTCGAAAAACAGAAAGATAGAGCATCAACAAACTCATAAGCCATCTTATGGAATGGGAAAAAGAAGAACAATCTAAGCCTAAACACAGGAGAAGAAAAGAAATATCCAAAACTAAATCAGACATCAATGAAACTGAAAGGAAAAGAATCATTTAGAAAATTAATGAAATAAGGAGTTGGTTTCCTAAAAAAATAAATAAAATACACAAACCTTTGGCCAGACCAACAAGAAATAGAAAAGTAACATCTCTAATAACCTCAATCAGAAATGACAAATGGAAAATAACAACTGATGCCACAGAGCTACAAGAGATCATCTGTGAATACCACCAGAATCTCTATACCCAGAAATTTGACAATGTGAAGAGAATGAATCAATATTTGCAATCATACCCTCTCCCCAGACTTATCCAGGAAGAAATACAGCTTCTGAACACACCAATTTCAAGCTCTCAGAGCAAAGAAACAATAAAAAATATTCCAACAAAAAAATGCCCTTGTCCAGAAGGCTTCACACCAGAATGCTATCAAACCTTCAAGGAACAGCTTATTCCTATACTGCAGAAATTATTACAAAAAATTGAGGAGGAAGGAATCTTCCCCAACACATTTTATGAAGCAAACATAACCCTGATACCAAAACCAGGAAAAGACTCAACTGAAAAGGAGAATTTCACTAATGAATTTGGATGCAAAAATTCACAACAAAATCCTAGCCAATAGATTACAGCTTATCATCAAAAAGTTCACACATCATGATCAAGTAGGTTTCATCCCAGCAATACAAGGCTGGTTTAACATACACAAGTCCATAAATGTTATTCATCGTATCAACAAAAACAAAAACAAAGCCCATATGATAATTTAAATAGGTGGAGAAAAAGCATTCAATAAAATCCAGCATCCTTTTCAATAGGCATAGGTAGCACACTTCTTAAACTGATAGAATCTATCTATGACAAACCCACAGTTAATATTTTACTGAATGCAGTAAAACTGAAACTTTTCCTCTTAGAATTAGAACCAGACAAGCTTGTCTTCTGTCACCATTACTATTCAACATAGTGCTACAGGTTCTAGCCAATACAATTAGGCAAGACAAGGAAATAAAATGCATTCAAATGGAAGAAGAGGAAGTCAAACTCTTCCCCATTGGCTGACAATATGATCTTATAATTAGAGAACCCCAAAGACTCAACCACAAGACTCCTGGAAATCATCAAAAAAATACAGTAATGTCTCAGCACATATAATCAACAATCACAAGTCAGTACCCTTTGTATACGCCAGTAACAGCCAAGAGGAGAGGCTAATTAAGGACACAAATCTCTTCACCATAGCTTCAAAAAAATGAAATACCTAGGAATATACCTAACAAAAGAGGTGAAGGACCTTTATAAAGAAAATTATGAAACCCTAAGAAAGGAAATAGCACAGGATATTAACAAATGGAAGAACACACCATGCTCATGGCGAGGAAGAATCAACATTATTTAAACGTCTATACTTCCCAAAGCAATCTACTGATTGAATGCCATCCCTATTAAAATACCAACATCATACTTTCAAGACATGGAAAAAGTGATTCTGCATTTTGTATGGAACCAGAAAAAAAACTTGTATAGCTAAGACAGTTATTAGTAATAAAAAAAAAAGCTGGAGGCATCACCATACAAGACTTTAGGCTGTATTAAAAAGTCATAGTGGTCAAGACTGCATGGTACTAGCACAAAAATAGAGACACAGACATTTGGAATCGAATAGAAAACCAGGAAAGGAAACGAACATCATACAACCACCTAAACTTCAATAAACCAAACAAGATCATATCTTGGGGGAAAGACTCTCTATTCAATAAATGGTACTGGCAGAACTGAATAGCCACATGTAAAAGACTGAAACTGGAGCTACATCTTTCTCCACTCACAAAAATTGATTCAAGATGGATAAATGTGCAAAAGAGACTTTGCCTAAAAAATGCAATCAGAGCAACCTGGTTTCTTGAACCCTCAATGAATTCCCAACAATAAAAAATATATACATATAATAAAAAAAAGATGGATAAAGAACTTAAATTTGAGGCATGAAACAATAAAAATCCTAAAAGAAACCATAGGAAAAACAGTGAAAGATAGCATCAATCAGGGGAGGGGCTGGAAGTGAGTGAGCACCCAACAGCCTCCATCAAGCACCCGAAGTTGTCAGGCCTCATCTCCCCTTGCTGGATAGAGGCAGAGCGCAGAGGCCAGACTGAGTAGAAATAGATTTCCTTATGATTCAGGCAGGTGCAAACCCCTGAAGTATCTGCTCACTACAGGCAACTGAGTCACAGCCATGCAGGGTTAACAGTGATTGGGTGTGACAGAGGTGCAAGGTGGGGAAGGAGGCATCAACCTTCCCAGACAAATCTATTTGCTGGGTGGGTCCTCCTGACTCTGCAAAGAACTGGAGAAAACCATATGTGAGTTGTCACCAGACCCCTGCAATCCAGTTGCCAGAGACCTTCTAAGCTCTCCCATCTGACACAGCTACTGACTGAGATAACTGATTTTGACCTTTTGAACTGACCCAATCGCCCAAGGACTATTCAAGTGGTGCCTTGGCCGTGTGGTTGTAGGAAGGTTTGGTTTTCCATTTCCAACTGTTGCCTAAAGGGGGTGGGGTGACTTAATTGCTGGTATTTCCCCACAGCTGAGACTCCAAACCAAAGTAATTGTTTCACTAGGGTTGAATAGAGACCAGCTGTAAAGAACACAGAAACAGCCCCACCACACCAAACAGGTCCCCAGTTTCTCAGGCCATAGCACAGTACGGGTCCTCAACAAAGATGCAGGGGAAAAACCAAATGGTGTAAAACAATGATGGGGCGGAATCAGTGGAAAAACTCTGGTAACATGAACAACCAGAATACATCAACCGCCAAGGAAAGATATGGCAGATATAACTGAAGATCCCATTCATAAACAACTGGCTGAGATGTCAGAAATCAAATTCAGAATTTAAATTGCAAACAAGATTAATACAATGGAGGAAAGTTTGGAATAAGAAAATTGACGAGCAATTCAAAAGTCAGAATCAGAAATTCGAGGAGAAATTGAAAAGTTGTCTCAAGAATTTAACGAATTTAAAGACAAAACCACCAAAGATTTTGATGCAGTGAAGCAAGAATTTGCAGCCCTCAAAGATCTGAAAAATACAGTAGAATCCCTCAGTAACAGAGTACAGCAAGCAGAAGAAAGGATTTATGACATTGAAGACAAAGCCTTTGAATACTCCCAAACTCCCAAAGAGAAAGAGAAATGGAGAGCAAAAACGAATCATTCTCTCAGAGAGCTCTGGGATAATTCAAAGAAGGCTAACATCTGCCTCACTGGAATCCCTGAAAGCGATGAAGTGGCCTTGCAAGGCACAGAGGCCCTTCTCCATGAAATTATGAAAGAGAATTTAACAGACATGCCAAGAGATTCGGAAATTCAAATAGTAAACAGTTTCAGAACCCCAGCATGACTCAGTATGAATAAGACATCCCTCAAGCATGTCATAATTAACTTCACTAAAGTTAATATGAAAGAGAATATTCTGAAAGCAGCCATACATAAGAAATCCATTACCTATAAAGGGAAAAATATTAGAATGACTGCAGATCTCTCTGATGAAACTATTCAAGCCAGAAGAGGTTGGTCATCAACTTTTAATCTCCAAAAGCAAAATAACTTTCAACCCCGGATCCAGTATCCAGCTAAATTGAGTTTCATTTATGATGAAGAAATTAAATATTTTAATAACATTCATATGTTGAAGTAATTTCCCATAACCAAACCAGCACTTCAGGATATTCTAAAATCAAACCTCCATAATGACCACCCCAAACGTCTACCACCAAAGTAAACTGACTCAGAAACTTTTGATCAAACTCCAACTTCCACAGTGGCAAAAGGATTAAAAATGTCCGCTGGACTTAAGAAAAACTTGATACCCAAAATTTTACGAGACTTATAGACATTTACGATTAATGTGAATGGCTTAAACTGTACTCTAAAGAGGCACAGGTTAGCTGACTGGAAACAAAAACTCAGGCCAGATATTTGCTGCATATAAGAGTCACATCTTACCTTAAAAGATAAATAAAGACTCAGGGTGAAAAAATAGTCGTCCATACTTCAGGCAAATGGTAATCAGAAAAAAGCTGGTGTTGCAATTCTATTTGTAGACACAATAGTCTTTAAACCAAAAAAAGTAAGGGAAGATGAGAATGGTCACTTCATGTTTGTTAAGGGTAATACAAAATATGATGAGATTTCATTTATTAATATTTATGCACTCAACCAGAATGCACCTCAACATATAAGAGGAACTCTAAGAAACATGAACAACTAGATTTCCTCCAGCTCCAAAACAGTCAGAGAATTCAACACTCCTTTGGCAGTATTGGATTGATCCTCCAATATGAAGCTGAACGAAAAAATTTGAGATTTAAACCTAACCATCCAACATTTGGATTTAGCAGACATCTA
>CAUYPK010159509.1:0-15278 GCA_963574355.1 Loris lydekkerianus | reverse complement strand
AAGTATCTCAAGAATGGAAGAAAAAGTATCCAATGTACTCAGCCCTACTATGAAGCTAATTTATAGCTTTCACATGAAGGCTATAACCCAACTATAGCACAAGAATATGGGGAAAGGGCCAAGGGAGGGGAAGGGAGGGGGAAGTCAGGGTGGAGGGAGGGTAATGGGTGGGGCCACACCTATGGTGCATCTTAGAATGGGTACAGGCGAAACCTACTAAATGCAGAATACAAATGTCTACATACAATAACTAAGAAAATGCCATGAAGGCTACGTTGAACAATTTGATGAGAATATTTCAGATTGTACATGAAACCAGCACATTGTACCCCTTGATTGCATAAATGTACACAGCTATGATTTAACAATAAATAAATAGTCTTCAGATCAGAGACTGTTTTACTCAGTCTTGTATTTTCACTTCATAGCAGAGTACCTAGTACCCAGGAAGTACGCCAAAATTTTTGGGGAATGAATGAGTGCTAGACCCATCTTTTATGGGTACTCTAGTTGCAGAGACAGATGTTGCTCCAACTGCCAGCAGCATAAGG
The DNA here is from genome assembly GCA_963574355.1 of Loris lydekkerianus. Taxonomy (NCBI): domain Eukaryota; kingdom Metazoa; phylum Chordata; class Mammalia; order Primates; family Lorisidae; genus Loris; species Loris lydekkerianus. The sequence continues at coordinate 14,727 of CAUYPK010159509.1, read as the reverse complement.
TCCTTAAATAGCCCTGGCTGGGAAAATGCCAGCTTTTGCATTACATTGTGGTAAACTAAATTCCTTTTAAAGCCCAAAGCCTGAGAGCAGCAGCCCTGAGATCAGTGCGAGTGTTGATCCTAGGGAAAATGCTTGGTGGTTTGTCTGAAAAACCATTGGCACTTTCAAGATGCACAAGTGTTGCTTATATAGGTTGTAAAATTTTAAAGTGAGACACCAAAAAAGATTTAGTTCATATGAAGTAATAAAAAAAAATGTCCAACTTCCCACCCTGTGCCTCAGGAGGAAGTTAATTTATTGGATTACCCAATTTTCAGTATGGCATCAAAATAGCTACTTCTAAGTTTATATCATGCCTTTCAAATTACAGCATATTTTCACATGCATTAACATATACTGGATACTTAGGATGAAAAGTTTTCAATAAATAATTGGTATAAATTGGTATCTACATCTTGAAGTTAATATTTTTATTTAGGAAATTTAAGGTAGATATAATTTGCAATAGACATAGCAATGGGTCTTGGTGGCTAATTTAGGGGGAAGATTGTCTTTCTTTTTTAATATTGAAATATTATTATTATGTCCAAATGTATAAAGTTTCAAAGTAGGAACAAACCTTGAAATTATTTTTGCATATCTTTTATATGATTTACATTCTCTTTTTTTCACAAACAGAATGACTTTGCCACTATGGCACAAAATTTGTGAATTCATTCCTTGTTTCTTAGCTCCTGAGGCCAGTTGATTTTTAACCAGTATTATTTTTTAGAAATTTCTTTCCTCTGTTAAGCAAACATCTTTCTTCTTTTAATTCCTTTCCTCTTACTGATGCTACTCTTTCATTTGAAACTACATGCAGTAGTAATATTACCACCTTCCCCATTAGGAATAATGTAAACTTGCTTATTGCCTTACAAGATAAATATATGTACATTATCTTATTTGAGTTTTAAAACAATCCAGTAAATTAGATAGCTTGTGCATTATTATTTTTGTCTTACAGATTAATACTGTAAAATAGAGAGAAATATGTAGTTTGGCAGTGATGACACCCACAAAATGGATATAGTGAATCCATGCACGGGTCTTTGGACACTTAATTTCATGTTCTTTTATATAACACAGGGTTGCCTCAGAACATCCTTTCTGATCTTTAGTAATGGCCCATGAATTCTTGACTTCCTCAAACTTTATGCCCCTAGCTCCTTCAGTTCTGTCAGACATTCCTCAAGTGACCTAATTTTTAGCTTTCTTGGTGATGATAGATGGTTTGTGTGTACATGTGAGCGTATACATACATCCACATTCAGGTCTTGGACAAAGTTCATAATCCTCTAGCCTGATATTCATAAAACATTTTATACTTATAGCCCATCTTGTATCCACAACTCCCTGCAGACACAGTTTTGGTTTATTTGAGTCTTATATAAAATTTTATGTAAACACGTTCAAAAACAAGTATGTATAGCATTTACCATTTCAGAGTACAGAGTTTTCAAGCCAAGAATTGTAGGCTTTACCCTTATTTTCATACATTACTGTTTAATGACATAAGATAAATGTACTTTTTTTCTAGACAGTTGTTGGAGAATCATAAATTTTTCTGTCTGCACTCTGTATTTGGTTGAAGGGAAAACCTCACAGCTTACCAATTTCATTCAGTCTGGCTAGCACAAGCAATAAATGCTTTCGGGATGTAGAAGAGAATTCAGGAACACTAAACTATTTCCAAAGTTTGCTTAGAAACTGCTTTGCCTCGTGGATACAAAATTATGCTATGCCCTGAATATGAAAATAGAGGTTAACCCAGTGTCAACAATTACATAATTCTATACCCTAAACTCAAGAGAAAAACTAACCACTTCCTAAACTGTGAAGAGCGGTAGCAAAAGATGAAACCGCAATTGATCAGCACATGTAAAACCACACTTTTCCTGGTACTGATATATAATTATTTCCATAATATTCTGCATAAAATATATCAGAAAGTATTTTTGCATCAGTGAAAAAGAAATATGTGAGATTGATAAATAATTTTAAAGTAACCATTTCTGGAAAATGGTTTGAAAGATGGCATCATATTTATTATGTGAACATTAATATTGTCAAACAGTCTTCTGAAAAACTGTGATTTCTCTGAAACTACGCTGCTTTAAGGAGAGTTACACATTCTTCCTGAAGGTAGGACTTTTAATGATATTCTCTTTTTGAGGGTAATTAATTGGTTAAGATTTTAGTGTGAGCAGTTTTTTACACTGAATTAGGAGGCAGTAACATTGAATACACTATAAAGATAGTTAGGATTGAGCTCAGTTCAGGTAAAGACTTGGGCCCTGCTGAGTTTCCTGTGGTTGAATTTTAACTATTTAATTATAACAAACTTTTGTATCAACTTATCTTCAAAGATTTCTAATACAACTTGATATAGTCTATTATTTAAATCTCTTTGTCTGGGATGGCTCCTGTGGCTCAGTGAGTAGGGCACCGGCCCCATACACGGAGGGTGGCAGGTTCAAACCCAGCCCTGGCTAAATTGCAAAAAAATAAAATTAAAAAAAAAAAATCTCTTTGTCAAGTGTATAAAGGGCCTGCGCAACACCATTCTGAGAGTTGTGTTGAACACAGGTAAGAGAGGTTCTGGGTGGACCCCGGGCCTTCTTCCCTCCACTCTTCCCTGTAATTGTTAAGTGTTCCTTTTTCTTTGCTCCCATCATGAATGCGTTTGCCTAGTTTGACCCCTTGTCTGAGAGACTCCATGTCTGAGATTATTGGCTAGCATACTTGATTTAAGAAAGTTCTGGAAATATTCAACCACAACAGTCTGCCCCTCACCCCCACCCCCACCCCTGTGAACGGTGTCTGTGAATGAAAACTGTTGTCACTCTGTGAAAGGAGATTTGCTTTAGATTCAGACGTTCTGCTGCACTGTTGGGCAGGCACCCATCGGTAGTGTGTCCTGTCTTCTTGTGGAGATGGTTATTTTACATTTTCTCCTCTTTCTTCAAATATCTGGTATCATTTCTCCCCCTCCTCACTCTTAAATGATAAAATTTTGCTTTCTGCGGCACAGGGAGAACACAAGCAGTGAGGGAAAAGCCTTCAGCCAGCTCTGGCCGTGCTCTGGGCCCGCCTGCCCCACGGGTACCTGGGCAGCCGCCTGTCTCGCGGGGCTGGTCGGCTCTGGGGCCTTCCTCCCATCTCCACCCATCTCCTCCAGCTCCTGTGTACTCAGAGGAGCTCCTCCCACTTGCTCCTCCGTCCTGCACCACCACCTTCTTTTCTATTCTTAGTTATTATATTGGATCCTTGCCCTCAAGATATACACGATGCTATTACATTTTCCCATTTTAAGAACAACGTGCTTGTCTTGAGCCCACATCTTACCCAGCTTGTCAGCAGCTGCCCGGGAGAGTTGCTGTGAGGCTGGCTCCAGTCACCTTCCTCTTACTCTCTCCTAAACTCAAACTGGACTTAGTCACCCATGGGCCCCACCGTAATTGCACTTGCTGAGGCCTCCCTCGACCGCATAGTTCTAAATGCAGAGGAAAGTTCCCAATTCTCCTCACTGACCCACCACGTCTTCCCGCTGAGCACTTCTCCCTTGGCTCCCGGATATTCACACTCTCCCCACCTTCCCCACCTGCCCTCTCTGGCTGCTCCTTCTCAGTCCCCTTTCTACTTTCTCTTCTTTTCTCTGTCCTGGAATTATGAGGGTATTTCCAAAGCCTGTTGTTCCTTTAATCAAGATTGTTTGTAACCCTGCCCCTCACCTTCCCAGATAAATGCTCCCTCGGCAGGCAGCCTCACCCAACCTCATGGCCTTTTGCGGTATCACAAGCCCATATATAATATTTATGCATCCAGCCCATACATCTAAGGTACAATCCTCTCTCTTGAATAGCAACCCACCTCTTCAGTCTTCCCATTTGGAATATCGGAACAACTTCCTCAGTGGTCTCCCTGTGTCTGCCTTTGCCTTCCTGTCGTATGTGTTCAGCACAGCAGTGAGTGATGTCCTCTTCAGACATCAGGCTGGTGATTTCCCACCTTGGACCTCTCTGGTAGCTCCCAACTAGTGTTGCCAGAGTGATCAGAAATACAGGTCATCCAGGTTTATGTGTGAATTTCAGTTAAACCGTGAGTGATTTTATACATTTTGGACCATATGCACACTAAAAGATCATTTCTATTTATGAGAAATTCAAAGGGAACTGGGCATAAACTGTATTTTATATGGTAACTGTACTCCCAAGTCACCCAGACTAAGTTCTGAATCTTTCCAGTGGCCTCCAGCGGCCCCACGTAATCTAGGATACTGCTGGCTCCGACTGCAATCCAGAAAGTGTGTCATTCTTGCTATAACATGAATTTAATTCACCAAACATACATCCTGTCTCAGATTATGTTTGCTGCTGTCCTGTACACCTGGGAAGTTCTTCTTTAGTGAACCTTACGACATGCATCTTCAGCTTGTTTAACTTGGCTTGAATGTTAGCTTCTGAATCAGGCCATTCCTGCCTTCCTTTTCCCTTCCCTGCTTTCCTTTTTGTGTGTATCTTCTGATACGTGTCACCATCTAACATTGTGTGTGTTGTATTTATTTTGCTTAGGATGCATTTCTCCCCATTAGGCTGTGTGTTCCACAGAGGCACAGATTCTTAATTCTGCTGTTCACTGCTTCATCCTCAGCACCTAGAACAGCGTCTGGCCTATAGTAGACGCCCAGGGTGTATTTGTTGAGTAATAAAGGAATAATACACTTCCTGTTGGTAATGGCCCTTGGCTAATCAAGAGTCTATTCGTGTAGTTATGAAGGTACCTACTTCTCTATAGGGTAACATTTAATAGTTTCACAACACGCTATCTGAAATCAGCTGAAGCAGGAAGAAGACTTTCAGAAAGCAAAGTAGGGAAGGGAAATAAAGATGATCCTAGAGCACTGGACACTGAGAGAAAGTGTGACAGAACAGAGGGACAGGGTAAAGAGCAAGAAAGGAATTGGGGGAGATATTTATCAATTGACTTTGAACACTATTAAGACTTTGCCTCCTCTCCCGAGTGTTCTAGCCCCTCCGAACCTAAGCATTAGCTTTTACATCAGAAAAGACTCATTATTTTAATAATCCAAATAGTTGATTCTGATTGATAGAATCTTAACTTCTATTAATACTGAGTGTTAAATTTTTTAGAGTAGTTGCTCAGAGCCCGTCCCTTGTGCTGTCAAATCCACCCAGTCACTCTTTTATCTGATGCCAACTGCTTCAAGACTTCCATGCGTCCCAAAGGTGCCCTGCAGACTGGATTGAGGACCAATGGTCTCTATTTTTAGAAGTCTGTTGACGTAGAACAAGATCTCAGCCTGGTTATTTTTTATTCTCTGCTGTGCTCACTGTAAACCATCTTGTGTGCTTTCTAATCTGGCCCACAGAGGCACTCACATTGCTGAGGTTTGGGGGGGCCCATTTCCACATTGTTCTCCTGAGGGTATAATGCACCATTGTACTTGCATACAGCATGATCATTTATTTAGTAGCCTTCCAATTATGAACATTGAAGCTTTTTGTTTTATTTTTACTCGTTTCTATTAATAATGCTTCAATGACTATCCTCAGATTATATCTCTGATTATTTCCTTAGGACAAAAATTCTGAATATGGAATTATAAGATCTAAAAAAAAGTACATTTTTAAAGTTTATGGGAAATATTGTTGAATTATCCTATAGAAATGCAGTGACATTTTGCCCTTCTTTACAGTCGATGAGAAAGTTAGGCTTGCCCTATCTTTCCCTACAGTGGATATTAACTCTACTCTGTCTCCTTATTTCTTACCCATTTTGTCTCTGCTGATAACTATGTCACTGTCAACCTATTCTGTCAAGCTGAAATCATTTAATATCAAGCATATCTCTTCCCTCCCTTAATCCCCCATCCCATTACCTGCCGATCCCTCTTAATGGGCTCTACCACAGTCAAGGATGTGAACAACCTTCTTTCCATTTTTTTCTCAACAACGGTAATTAGTCAGTTTACCAAGAAGACTTTTTTTCAGCAGGAGCAAAGGTTCAAATTCCCAAACCTTGTCTATGAGCTCTCCCCAGAGTCTACACACCTGCTTTTCCCTGCTTTAGAACACTTCCTCACATCCAATAGAAGTGGAAAGCCAATAAATAAACTTGCATGCATCCCACTTTTCTTAACCTCTTTTGGCTTACCTGCCACACTGTGATTAAGTCCAAGTACTACAGCTTGGCACACGCAAAGACTTCCCAGGGAGATCCCAGTTCACTCCTATCACCCAACACTATTTTCCTTCCCAACTCAACTTCTTTGTAAGTATCTGAAGTGCCTCTCCCTTCTGACTATGCACTTAACTCTCTAAGCCAGGTGTCCTCAAACTTTTTAAACACAAGGCTAATTCAGACTGTTTGAGGGTCGGACTATAGTTAAAAAAACAAACAAAAAAAAAACAACTATGAACAAATTCCTGTGCACACTGCACATATCTTATTTTGAAGTAAAAAAACAAAACGGGAACCAATACAATCACACCGCCTCATGTGGCCTGCGGGTCGCAGTTTGAGGACCCCGGCTCCAAGCTCTAGGTCAGCTTTCCCCTCCTTAATTCTTCAGAGAGAATTAATCGTTGTCTCAGCACTTAGGGTTTCACTCTGTGGTAGTTGTGACCTAAGGGATACAAGTGTCTCTATCAAGAGGTAAGAACATCACAGTGGCTAGATTCTTCACCACTGTCACCTCAGTGTGAGCACGTATTAGGGTATAACGTAGCCTCTTGAATAATTAAAGTTTTATCTGACTCTGCTTTCCAAGCCCTATCTTATTAACATCAATTGAAGGAGAAGACTTCTCAGGTGTTCTTGGGGTGATGATGACAACAGGTTTTCACTAAAATATTCTAGGTTCTTTGTTTGCTTGTTGATCATTTTTGACCTAGTGAGAATTCTGATTGTGTAACATGATTTAATTTTAGAGTAGTGACCCACTACACTATGGGGACAGGTAATTGTTTACACTTTTTTTTTTTTTTTTTTTTTGGAGCTGTTCAGATCTCTGGATGAGCATTAAAGACTTTACACATAGTAGGATATTAAGAGTGTCGTGGAGTGATTTTAAATTGTGAAAAGCAACGACCCAGCATTTGATGAAACACTTGTTACACTTATTTTTCTCCATGGTTGAAATAAGAATGACATGTTGCCTAGTTAATTTATAGAAGCTGATTTTAATACAATGCAGTTCACTGTGATATATAGTTACAGAGTAGGCCTGACCAGTGAAATCCCGCGTTTTTGGTGGCATTTCCTTGCTTATCTCATTTCATATAAAAACTTTATAGATAAAGAATTTGACTTCAGAACATAGACATAGGAGATAATGAACTAAGGATATTGTTATATTTTTCAAGTTCCTCAGCATAGAGCTATTCACAGCCATAGCATACTTCGACTTGCATTTACTGAACTTGTGGTTGTGAAATGCCCATTTCTCCTTCCACAGCAGCTACTGAATATAAATCTGTTTTAGTGGAGAAAGAAGTTTGTTCAAGGATTATCCCTGTGGGGCAGAACAAGCTCCGATTTGCCGTGTCGGTGTGTTAAGAATGCTGGGCGGAGTTATCCTGGAGCACTGACTAAATAGGTAACGCCATTCTGAACCAAAGGAACCTCAATCAGGAACTAAATTTTTAAGAGCAATTGTTTATCTTGGCTAAAATTGGTACATTTTGAATAATTAAATGTGCAATAACAATAATGTATATGACAATTCCTAAGTATCTATGATACTTAATTGTTTAAGTTTTTCAATTAGGCTATTTTTTCTTAATCTTTACAGCAGTTGTCCTTGGCATGGTGTCACCATGTGCTGTGGAAGACATCTCATTTTCTAGGGCTGCTGGCATGGCTCATCTGCCCTGAAAAAGACAGTCTTTTCTTTTTGTTGTTGTTGTTTTTGAGACAGAATCTCACTATGTTGCCCGCTGTAGAGCTGTAGCATCACAGCTCACAACAACCTCAAGCTTCTGGGCTTAAGTGATTCTCTTGCTTCAGCCTCCCAAGTAGCTGGGACTACAGGCACCTGCCATAATGCCCAGCTATTTTTTGTTGCAGTTGCTACTGTTGTTTACCTGGCCTGGGCCAGGTTCGAAACCGCCATCCTCCTTGTATGTGGCTGGCACCGTAACCAATGTGCTACAAGCACGGAGCCAAGAAGCCAGTCTTGTTCACATCACCAGCATCTGTAAGAGGGCCAGTGAGCATGTTCTGACCACATAACATGTACCCCAGAGGAGGATGAATGAGACGTTTCAGAAGGCATGCTGGGCTGACTGAGGTTTATAGTAACCCCTTCCATGAGGTTCACTGTGAAGAATCCATAGACTATTGAAAATAAACATTTTAAAGCATTTTTTAAAGAATTCAAGCATTTTTTTAAAAGCTTACTGTTTAAAAGCAGATACATATATCTAGAAAACTTAATGTAACTGATATGTTTACCAATACCCCAACTACCATTTGTGGTAGAATATATAGTATAAAGTTCTATTAATTAATTTAGGCAACACCAGCAAAGGCAAAAACAGACCACGCACAAGACTATTTCAGACGATGGCTTGGACTGTGACGTGCCCCTGCTAGCGCTGAAGTGCTGGAAAGTGGTCAGGTTCCAGATGGAGTCTGAAAGGTAGAGCCAAGTCACCCTGACTGTGGGGTGCAGAGGTGGAAGCAAAGGAGAGGAGCAAAGAACCCCTGCAAATGACAGAATTGCCGTTGACTGAGATCATGAAAACATGCAGGTTAGAAAAAGGAGTATGCGGGTGGTCAGCATACAAATCCCATGCCTTGCTTTAAAATTATGGGCGATCGCCCAAGGAAAGAACATAGACGGAAAACAGAAGAGGTCGGAGCAGAAAGTCCTGGGCCACTCCAGCATGTAGAAAGAAGGGAGTCAGGAGGAACTAGCGAGCTGAGCTAAGGAGACACGTCGAGCCCGGGAGGAGGACACTGCACAGCTCACTGGGAAAGCCACTCGCTGTGGATAGGTCAGCTAGGAACAACTAAACAAACAGACCACTGCATTCTCCCTGTGGGGTCACGGGTGACCTTTACAGACACCCAGGCTGCTTCTGCTGATTGTCTCATTTTCCCCTTACCGCAGTTCCCTGAGGGATTTTTCATGACCATCTGTTTCAGTTACTTACGCTCTTTTTATATTGTCTAGCCATTTTAAATAAATAACTCTGAACTATTTTTCTGGGGTGGGGGGGGAGGTGGTTGTTTGTTTGTTTTTTACCCCAAATAAGGTCTTCCACCCAAGCCCCGTACTAAATTAGATCAAAGTTTAGTGTCTCATCGCGCTGTTAATTTTACCCAATGTGTAATTGAAAATTTCTACCAGTATAGGCACTATTTCTGTGATAAATTCTCTCAAAAATACTGCACAGACTTCCCTCTATGACTGTTGAGAGATACGTGGAGTAAATACTTAGCTGTAGGAGAATTTTCTATAAGGAAGTGTCTTCAGGGATTCTTGTGTGTGAACACACATCTCAAGTTTTAGAGAGATGGTGTGTTTTTCTTCAAATGGTTTTTAGTTTACATTCCTTTCCTTTGAAGTTGCTTGCTACCGGTCATTTCTTGACTATTCTCTCTCACAAAGCAAATCCCCCAGCCTCCCCATAATAAGATTAGGAAGACGGTCATGTGATACTTTGTTGTCAAATGCTTTGCAGCTGCTGTGTGTTATTTCAGCTTTTTATGGCCTGTCATAGTTTTTGATTCAGAGAAATAATTTTTAAAATCTTAGAGGAAAAACAACCCTTAATTTTGGCTTCCCACAAATGCCATTGTGGAAAATGTTTTCGGGATTCTGTTATTTAAGTCATGGGATGGATTTCTAGTTTTCAATATAGATTATTACTTAAAATCCACAGTTCTACCTAAGAAGCGGAAAAGTCTGTGAGTTGATCCTGACTCACTGGCCAACAATGAGTTGCCATGTGATAAAGAGTTGACTTCTATAGAGAGCTTCAAACCTAGGGCGCTGGCATCAGGGTGAAATTCTTTCTTAGCGTGGAGACCACTAATGCTTTAGGTGAGGAGGATTTGAGGGAAACGAGGCCTTAGTTTGTGCATTTGATTACGTTGTGGTAGTTCTCAAGTTTCATGAAGAGAGGAAAACGGAGTCACTAGTAGTTATTTCATCTGTCAGGTTGGTGTGAAGCTATACTTAGGGACATCACATCACTTTTCTTTAAGACAGCAGTTTCACCGAAACTACTCATTTTTTCCCACGTTGATCCTGCCTAGGCAAAATACTACAGCTCTTCCGGATTTTTCTGAATCCATGAAACCCATGGTCTTCAAAGGTCAGGTTCATCTTTGAGCCTTGAAATCATTGCTTTTGAGTGAGGGCTGATACACTTGGTTCCCATTTCACACTGGACTGTCACTGTGATTGGTTCTACAGGTAGGTCAAGTTCGCTTCCCTTGCCACACTCTTTCACTGAGAGGCTCTCAACGTTCAGACTTGGTGTGAATGCAGTTGGCCACCTTCCCTGGGATTTCTCACTTCAACATATAATCTGCATAACCCACACAGGATTAAAACATCTGTTCTTGAGCAGGAATGCAAGTATTTGCTTTTCTTTGCTGGCTTAAAAATAATTTAAAAACATAACCCAGATAAGGTTTTGGATGAATTCAGATTAGAACAGAGGAAAAGACGAAGAAGCATATTTAAGTAAATGGTTCCAGGGCATTCCTGTGTCTTTACAGAATCTCCCGTCAGTTGTTCCTGGCAGGCATTTTCATCTGCAGGCTCTGTCTGCTTCTTAAGCTCTTTAAAAATCAGACCTATGTACAATATATCAGTTTGACATTATATGAATGAGACGGGAGATTCCTTAAAAAATGATGTCACATCAGACAGGTCATTTTTTTCTTCTTTCTCCTACAACACCTGATAATTTTGTCCCTGGTTTTCTTTTTAACTACAACAATAAAACTTCATTTGCATTCTAATCATCCGTTAGGTATGAATGAAGCAAAGGCCTTCTTATCTGTTTGAAATGTACTCTGTGTAGTTTACTAAGAACACTGCAACATAAGTCTTTGTAGTCTCTAAAAGTTTTGCAACAGTTGCTATGATACTAAGGGTAAACATTTGTATGTGTGTGTTTGTCCAAGGACCATTTGTGGTAAATGTTACATTTTTAAAATTTAACGGCCCACAAAAATCCTAATAAAATGAAAAGCTATTTTTTTTTTAGAGATAAGTAACCATTTATTGTGATATTATAAGCAGTTCAGAGAATACTATTCTAAACAGGAAGCCAGCTTTTCTTTTTTTGGAAAAGAAAAACAAGATATAATAAATGCATAAAATATTTAAGGCAGCCATAATAAAATAAAAAAGAGTAAAATACTGATTTTCAAAAGTTACACTCAAGAAGTCAAGAAAGAAATAACTTTTACAGTCAGACTTCCTGTCTTGAGCTTGTAACTCTGATTCCTATGCATATTACTTTGATTGAACTCAGTTCAATCAGTTATTTTTCAACAAAAAAAACAGGAAAATATTTGTTTTTCAGTTATTATTTCATACTAAGTCCATTTTTTATGGTCTGCATTCACCAGGATTTGTGTGATACTTGTTTGGTTACTTACGTGATTAGTAATAGCCCATTCTCAGTTGGGCTTTGGCTTAGCCAATGAAAATTCTCTCCTATGATGTAGGATACTTGGATTATCATGGAGGAGCTTCAAAAAGGGCAAGAATTTTGTTTGCAGTGCCCACCTCACAGGTTTTTAAGTAAATGTTTGCTGAATTATCTAATGGGCATAGTATAATACTCCTTGGTTTGCTTCTATAGTAGATAATGAGTTGAGAAGTTGATGATAGCATGTATGTGTATTAGTTTTGTAGGGCTGCCTAGAAAACTACTTGTAACAAAGTACCACATGCTGGGTGGATTAAACAAGGAAAACTTGCTTTCTCACAGTTGTGGAAAGTCAAGGTGGTAGCTGCGTAGGCCTCTTTTTGACCTGTCTCCTTGGCTTGTAAGTGGCCGTCTTCTTCCTGAGTTTTCATAGGGTCTTCCCACTGTACTGTGCCTGTGTCTAAATGTCCCCTTCTCATTATGGACTCCAGTCACACTGGATTATGATGCATCTTACTGACAGTATTTTAACTATTTCTTGGAAGACCTGTCTCCAAATTCAGGCACATTCTAAAGTGTAGGGGGTAGGACTTACACCTAGAATTGGGGGTGCACACAGTTCAGCCCATAACACAGCATGTATCTCCATTTATTTGAACATCTTTTTCTTTTCTCTCCTTTTCTTTTTCTTTTCTTTTCTTTTTTCTTTATTTTTATTTATTTTTTTTTTTTTTGAGACAGAATCTCACTTTGTCACCCTTGGTAGAGTGTGGTGGCATCATAGCCTCACAGCAACCTCAAACTCTTGGGCTCAAGTGATCCTCTTTCTCAGCCGCCCAAATAGCTGGAAGTATAGGCTCCCACCGCAATGCCTGGCTTATTTTAGAGATGGGGTCTCGCTCTTGCTCAAGCTAATTTCAAACTCTTGAGCTAGGGCGATCCACCTGCCTCAGCCTCCCAGAGTACTAGGATTACAGGCATAAACCACCTTGCCCTCCCTTTATTTGAACATTCTTAATATCACTTTTCTAATCAGGGAGCTGTTTTCTTCTGATTTTTAGGAAATTACAACTTCTATTCATAAGCTAGATAGGCTTTTCTAGGATACTTACTTTCTTAAAGGGCAGACTAAAGTTTTATGTACTCTCAGGAAAAAAAAAAGAAATATATGGGACAGAGAGGATCAGCCACCTGTCACTGGCAGCCAAAATGCAGAAACAGGGAGTGGCTCCAACTAGCTTTATTGGCAGAAGGCCAGCAATTTTGGAGAACAGTGAGAGTGACCAATCAATTCTGTTCTGCATCAGGTATAATTTAAATAATTTTTATAATGAAAAGCAAAGAAACAAACCTAGAAAATTTTACTTCCTTTATTTGATGGGAAGTAACATCAGAGTCATTCTGACATTACATTCTGACAATGCAAAATGTTTAAACAACAGAGAGGTAATTTTCACTTATCAAAATACCTAAAAGAATTCTTTTAAAAAAGTTAGATAATCAAAGTAACCCTAACCTATGCCACAACACGTATTGTCTGTGTGGGACTACTTCCTCGAGTCTCCTGGGGTAAACATCCTCACAGTCATGGAGAAACTTGAACTAGACAATCATGAGGAATGGGGGGTGTAGGGAGAAATGTGACCACGGCAGACTAGGTTTGCTGTCCTGCTTTAGCTTAGCTTCTCAGATTATCTTGCAGGCTGCTTTTCTAGCTTCAAAAATATATAGATCAATGTAGAATTATGTTAGTTGTACCATAAGAAAGTGTTTCCCAAAACTCATTGATAATCTAAAGCAACAGGGAATATTTAAAAGGGGGCAGAGAAAGCAGCCCCATTATAGACTTATCAGGAGCTATATTTTTGAAGCTCTCAAGGGAACTAATTGGTTTCTTCTGCTCTTTCACAATCAATCCTTACAGGTGATATACCTGAAAGAGTGTAGGCTGGAGCTAGACCATCACCAGGTTGTCACTCCTAGCCAACAGGTGATTCTCAGAAAAGCTCTTCTCTGAGTTCCAGAAGTTAGGCTTTTGCTTTAGTTGTTTGCATCACAGAACACTAACAAGAACTTTGCCTTCCATAACTGACCATCATCATCCACTAAATTATTGTCTGGTAGCCCATAACTTTAAAGTACATACAAAGAAGAGGATATTTTTAAAAGTACATATACAGTAGAACCATCAAAGCTGGCCACCTCCCTATATTGATCACTTCCTTAAGTTGACCTGGTTTTCATAGACTGGGCATGCCTCTCATGGACCTACAAATATCATGTAGGCTTAGTTCCTTATGTTGATGACCTCTGTGTGTTGACCAGTTTGTGACAGTCTCTTTGGTGGTCAACGTACAGAGGTTCGACTATATATATTTTTGTGAAAAATGAAAGAATTACAAAGTTGGGAATATGAAAATCCAATTCAAGCCAAGGCACGTTTTGCATATTCTGCTTAGTATAACAGCCCAATCATTAAGTATTTTTACATACAAAGATATTGTTAGAATTTTCTAGGTACTAAATATGAGAGAAAATGCTGTTAGTCTTTGCAGGTTATGTATCTGACAAAGGTTTAATAACCAGAATGCACAGAGAACTCAAATGTATAAGCAAGAAAAGAACAAGTGATCATATTGCAGGCTGGGCAAGGGACTTGAAGAGAAATTTTTCTGAAGAAAACAGGCGCAGGGCCTACAGACATATGAAAAAAATGATCGTCATCTTTAATCACCAGAGAAATGCAAATCAAAACTACTTTGCGGTATCATCTAACTCCAGTAAGATTAGCCTATATCACAAAATCCCAAGACCAGAGATGTTGGCGTGGATGTGGAGAAAAGGGAACACTTCTACACTGCTGGTGGGAATGCAAATTAATACATTCCTTTTGGACAGATGTATGGAGAACACTTAGAGGTCTAAAAATAGATCTGCCATTCAATTCTATAATTCCTCTACTAGGCATATACCCAGAAGAACAAAATTTTCACCATAACAAAGATATTTGTACTAGAATGTTTATTGTAGCCCTATTCAGAATTGC
>CAUYPK010159504.1:0-10544 GCA_963574355.1 Loris lydekkerianus | reverse complement strand
CTGTTACTGAGGGATTCTACTGTGTTTCTCAGATCTTTGAGGGATGCAACTTCTTGTCTCAATGATTCAAAATCTTTGGTCATTTGCTCTTTGAATCAGTTGAAAGCTTGAGATAACCTTTGGAATTCTAGTTCGATCTTATTTGCTATCCAGATCCTGAATTCAATTTCTGACATCTCAGCTATTTGTTTGTGCATGGGGTCTTGTGCTGTTTCTGCTCCATTGATCCTTGGGTGAGTTGATCTACTCTGATTGTTCATATTGCCAGAGTTTTTCTGTTGATTTCGCCTCATGATTGCTTTTCACCATTGCCTCTGGCCGTCCTCAGAGTTGGGGAGGTGTCTCTTTAAGATTAGACCCCAGCGGGATCACTCTATTGTTGGTGGGTCTTTGTAGGGAGTGAACCTGTGTAGTTCCTCTGGGGCTGCTCTAGTTAGGGAGTTGTGGTTGTAGAAGCAGCTCCAGTGTGGAACACACCCGGATTCAGCAACAGGGCTGGGGGTGGTGCGCACGGTTCTCTGTGCCTGGAGCCCAGTGACTTTGTCACAGAGAACCCAAGGCTCTAGCAGTCTCTGGCCAGGGAAGGGCTCTGCGCAGAGGCAGGGAGGGCTCCCGAGGGCGCGCAGCTACCATAGTCCCTGGTCAGATGGATGAGCTAGTGTGGAGGCTGGGAGGACACAGGAGAGGGGACGTAGGGTTGCGTGTCTCCCGCAGTTCCTGGTCAGGGAATGTGGAGCCCTGGCGGGTGTGGGTCACGGGTGGGGGGTCGCTGCACACCTCTTATGGAGGTCTGGGCAGCACCAAGCCCAGGAGTTTGAGTTTGCTGTGAGCTGTGATGTTAGGGCACTCTACCCAAGGCAATAGCCCAAGGCTCCAGTGTGCCAACACCGTCTCACTCTGCTCCTAAGGATTAGGGCTGTGAGACAGTTCAGTCCCCGTCTTTAATCTGCTCAGTCACTAGGTTACTTTGTCAAGTCTGTTCCTTGCTCTGGGACCCTGAGGGTGGAGCTTGCTGGAGCAGTTTTTTCACCAATGGCTTTCACTGAGCCCAGCTGAGTGGCTCATTTTCGGGCCCCAGACAATGCCCAAAGTTCTCCACACTTTTGCTCAAGCTTTCCCCGAGGCAGCTCAACTGAGCGCCAAGTCCAAGAATGCCAAAAAAGTTCACAGGTAAGGCCTTTCCGGTTTGCAGTGTCACTGCTGCTTGTACTCACAGTTGCCTGCGTGATTAGGTCTATCGAAGACACGCAGCCACTTGCCCGTTTTCCACTGTTTTTGTCCTCCTCCTGGGGTCCAGAAGTCCCTTGCTGGCTCCCTTTATCCTCAAAGGGGTGATCATAGGCACACCCCACTGGGCAGAGATGTCTGTAGTCTTGTCTCCCCAGACTCGCCGTGCCCAGTTGCAGGGAAGCTGTTACTCAGCCGCCATGTTTACTCCGGTTTCTCAGTTCTTATTTTTATTGTTAATGAAGGTCCAGCCTCACATTTTCAAATGCATGTTTTGGCTTGTGATTATCTTTCAAATTTTTAAGAGCAATTTTTGTGAAACTGTGGATAAGTAAAAAATTTATTTCATTTTCAAATATGAGATCCTTCATGTAACCAATGCAGAGCAGTATCAATGAAGTATTTGGGAAGGATTTGACACAGTAGGTCGATGGTCTGAGAAGTGCCATTCTGGTGATTGTAATCTTGAAAATGAGCCACGTGGGCAACCTCAGATTGAGGTGAATAGACTAATGATGAAACTGAAAGCTATAGTCGAAGTAAATCTATCTCAGTCTACGTATGAATTAGCAGTAGGATTTGACGTTACTATTCTAATAGTATTGGACCACTTGAAATAAATCAGTGAGGTAAAGAAGTTGGATATTAAGCTTTTTGCATAAATGTTTTCTGACCTCTGAAGTAACCAATAGTTTTTATTCAAATGCCTTCAGGTTTCCCACTAATGTCGTTTTTCTGCTGCAGGATCTAATCCACGATCCCACATTGCGTTCATTTGTAATATCTTCCTTTTTTTTTTTTTTTTTTTTTTGCAGTTTTTTTGGCCAGGGCTGGGTTTGAACCTGTCACCTCCGGTATATGGGGCTGGCGCCCTACTTCTTGAGCCACAGGCACCGCCCTGTAATTTCTTCTTAATCTGCTCCAGTCTGAGAGGTCCTCAGTCTTTTCTTTTCCTTTTTTTTTTTTTTTTTTCAGTCTTTTCTTTCTTGACCTTGACACTTGTGAAGAGTATTGATCTATTATTTTCTGAACTACCGTATATACTCAAGTATAATCCGAGTTTTTTTGACACAAAATTTGTGCTGAGTTTGGGTTTTTTGGCACAAATTTTATGCCGGAAAAACTCGTCTTATACTCAAGTATATAGGTATTTCTTTTTTTTTTTTTTCTTTTTTTTTTTAAGGCAAGCATGAAACAAAGTTTATTGAGGAAGAGAAATGCTTACAAAATAAGAAACCTTTAAAGCAGAATACATTCACTATAGATAGGGAATGGGCCTCCACTACGAGGGCAAGTTGGCAAAGAGACCTCAACTGTTTCTTGATATGTAATTGTCTAATGTTTTTTCATGATTTAAGTAAGGTTATTATAAGTTTTGACAAGAATATTTCAGAAATGATGTGTTCTTTTCAGTAAATATCAAAAGTATATGATGTCAGTATGTCTTATTATTCTTACTGTTAACCTTGATTACTTGGTTGAGTTGGTATCTGTTGCTTTTTTCCAGTATAAAGAAAAATATGTTATTTTTCTATTTGTATTTAATGAATATTTTATGGGGAGATTCTTTGAGACTGCCAATACCACATTTATTTTTATCCTTAAGCCCACTAATTTTAGTATCCATCTTGCCTGAATCCATTACTACTTTGTTACTTGCCTGTGGGAGAGCTATTAAATACCCCATTTATTGATTGCATTATTTCTGTCACTATGGACTTAATAGATTTTTATTTTGTGAGTTGTAATCTAATATTGTTACATTTATTTCATTGCTCAAATTATTCCATTGTTCCAGCCTTTTTTTTTTTTTTTTTTTTTTTTTGTAGTTTTTGGCTGGGGCCAAGTTTGAACCTACTACTTCCAGTATCTGGGGCCAGTGCTCTACACCTTTGAGTCAGAGGTGCTGCCGCCAAGCCTTTTTTTTTTTTTTTTTTTTAAGAGATGGGATCTTGGTCTGTTACTTGGACTAGAATGCAGTGGCACAATCATAGCTCACTGCAACCTCAAATTCCTACTAACTTAGGTGATTTTCCTGTCTCAGCCTCCTAAGTAGCTGGGACTATAGGCATGCATCACCACACCTGGCTAATTTTTGTATTTTTTTTTTTTTTTTTTTTTTTTTTTTTATAGAGATGGGATCTTGCTATGTTTCCCAGACTGGTCTAGAAGTCCTAGCTTCAAGTGATCCTCCCATCTCAGTCCTTCCAAAGTGTTGGGATTATCGGAATGAGCCATTGCATATACCCAGTTTTTTGCAACTGTGGCTATTGGGAGTTCCTTCAGATTGCATCCGGTGTCCTTTCAACATGTGCCCATCAATTGTTTGAGCACTGTTTTATTTTCTGGTACTATGAGATAGAAGTTCTAGGCTCATCTTGTGTTTTTCCTTCCCTACTTCTTCTGCCCAGAAAGATGGATCTTCTCCTGGATTTTTCTTTTTTTTTTTTTTTCTTTTTTTCTTTTTTTGAGACAGAGCCTCAAGCTGTCACCCTAGGTAGAGTGCTGTGTCATCACAGCTCACAGCAGGCTCCATCTCCTGGGCTTAAGTGATTCTCTTGCCTCAGCTTCCCAAGTAGCTGGGACTACAGACGCCCGCCACAATATGCAGCTATTTTTTGGGTGTAGTTGTCATTGTTGTTTGGTAGGCCTGGGCTGGATTCGAACCCGCCAGCTTTGGTGTATGTGGCTGATGCCTTAGCTGCTTGAGCTACAGTTGCCGAGCCTTTCTCCTGGAGTTTTATGTCTTTGTCAGCATGGCAATTGTGGTACAGAAATGAGAAAGAAAAACAAAATTAAAGATTACCCTCATATTCTAGTGACACGTAGGGCCCCCTTTTCCTAGTGATATGGCTAGAAGGAGGGGATTTCTTCCACAGTTTACTCTCAGCACCCTCTGCATACTTAATAGAATTCAGCCTGCCTTCCAGTCAAAGCCAAGAAACAAAGGGGGAAAATAACCAAGGGCACTGACAGCTACCCCACCTTCTCCAAGAATAGAGGAGTTATTATTCAAGTTTTGATTTCAATCCCTGCTGTGCCTCCTCTTGTTTCCCTTGAAGAGCCCTTAGGTTGTTTCTTTATGTATTTTATCCATAGTTTTAGTTGTCATCATTGGATGGTAGAATCTATAATCATCTTACAGGGCAGCTCCTGTGGCTCAAAGGAGTAGGGCACTGGCCCCATATGCCAGAGTGGTGGGTTCAAATCCAGCCCTGGCCAAAACTGCAAAAAAAAAAAAAAAAAAAGAAAAAGGTAATTATAATCATCTTACTTAGTCTTGGCCAGAATACTTTGCTAGTTTTGAATAGGCAGACTTCTTCTTTAATTTACTTTCAATAATTAATTGCATATTTTATTAATCAGTAATTTAGTCTCATTTTGTCCATATGCAGTTGAATACTTACATTTTAATTTAGAACCATTTTTTTTATTGTTTTTTCTTTTTCTTTTTTTGTCTTTTTTTCCCTTGTTTTATGTTTTTTTAGAACCTTAATGTTATAATTATATTTAGAATATACTTGAATTATATTTATAGATGCCATTTAAGTCATATGATGTAATGTCCATTCACATATATAGTGTTGATGTTCTTTTAATGTCCTACATTTTAATATGAAGTTATTGACACATTAAATGGATTGTGTTATTATTTGAAAACATTTAATAAATAGTTTTTTTTTTTTTAATTCAAGTGAGCAGTGAAGATTCAGAAGATTCTGATTTTCAGGAATCAGGAGTTAGTGAAGAAGTTAGTGAATCTGAAGATGAACAGCGGCCCAGAACAAGGTAAATATTAAATTACTTTTTTAAACATTTTAGGAATTAATCCAAATGAATATTTGTTTACTTTATTTGTAGAATTTTTACTGTTACCAATAAAATTAAGTTAGTGGAATTTATAATGTTTTGACTTAAAACTAATTGTTACAATTACTAATTTAAGAAGTGTATAAGCATATCTTGTGTATAGTTGAATTGTTATGTTCTAACTTGGGTGGATTTTCAGTGTGCAAAAACACTCTTCTATCTAATTTATGGTTGTTATGGGCCTCTGGAGCCAAACTGCCTCAATCCAACTTACTACTTTCTATGTGTAATGTATACTGTATGCCTTGGTTTCCTCATCTACGTAATGGAAGATTATAATATATTTACTTTACTGACCATTGTACACATAAAATGAGACTGTACATGTAAAGGGCTTAAAATAGTAAGTTCTCAATGAATACTAATTGTTGGTCTTAATAATAAAATTGTGTTTGTTCTTACAATATATGCAGTTACTGGTCTTGATTTCCAGTTTTTTTAAATTTGGCTTCTTTCTTAGCATAGTATTTTAGACAATGCTAACTATTGTAAGGTTTTTTAATTCCCCCTAGAATGACATAATCCTTCTTCAATTTATCAAATGAACATTCTATGTTTGTTTTTATTAGTATGGGTGTGTATGTCTATGTAGATGTCTATCTGCACTTGTAAGTTTTAAAACATTTGAGATTTTTTACTTAACAAATTGTGCTTGAAAGTATAGTAACATATACTTTGGGAAATATAAAATAATGAAATACAATAATATTTTTTAAAAACTGAAACATAATTCACAAAATATGAAATTTAATATTTTAAAGTGCAGAACACAGTGGTCTTTAGAATATTAACAAAGTTGTGCAGCCCATGCTACCATATAACTTTAGAACATTTTTGTCAGCCGAGAGAACCCCCTACATATTAGCAGTCATTTCCCATTCTCCCTGCCCTCATCCCCTAACAAATGCTAATATACCATCTCTGTGGATTTGCCTATTCTGAACATTTCATATGAATCAATTCATATGATGTGTGTCCTTTTTTCTTTTTTTGCTTTTTTCTCAGACAGAGTCTTACTTTATTGCCCCTGGTAGAGTGCTGTGGCATCACAGCTCACAGCAACCTCAAACTCTTGGGCTCAAGTGATTCACTTGTCTCAGCCTTCAGTTAGCTGGGACTACAGGTGCCTGCCACATGCCCGGCTATTTTTGAGAGGTCTTTCTTTGGCTGAGGCTGTTCTTGAACCTGTGAACTCATGCAGTCCGCCTGCCTTGGCCTCCCGGAGTGCTAGGATTACAGGTGTGAACCACTGTGCCCGGCCCTAATATGTGTCCTTTTATGAATGGATTCTTTCATTTACCATAGTATTTTTACAGTTCATCCATGTTGTAGCCTATATCAGTACTTCATTACTTTTTTAATGGTGGTAAAATACACATAAAATTTTACCATTTTATTCATTTTAAAGAGTATAACATAGTAGTATTTAATACATTTGCAGTTTTTTGCAACAAATCTCTAAAAACTTTTTATCTTGCAAAGTTGAAGTGCTATACTCATTAAACAGCTGCTTCCTTTTTGCCCCTTCTTGCAACTCCTGGCAACCACCATTCTGTTTTGTCTCTATGAATTTTATTATTCTAGGAACTTCATATATATAGAATCATACAGTATTTATCTTTTTATGACTGGCTTATTTTACATAGCATCATGTTGTTGAATTTCATCTGTGTTGCAGTATGTGTCAATTTTTATCCTTCTTTTTTTTTGCAGGTTTTTTTTTTTTTTTTTGGCTGGGGCTGAATTTGAACCTGCCACATTCAGCATATGGGGCCTGCGCCCTACCCCTTTGAGCCACAGGCACCGACGTTTTTTTTTTTTTTTTTTAAGGAGAGTTTCCAGCTGTGGACCTGAGTAGAGTACTGTGGTATCATAGCTCATAGCAACCTCCAACTCTTGGGCTCAAGCGATCCTCTTACCTCATTTTTTTTATTTTTAGTAGAGATGGGGTCTTGCCCTTGCTCAGGCTGGTCTCAAGCAATCTACCCGCCTGGACCTCCCAGAGTGCTAGGATTACAGGCATGAGCCACTGAGCCTGGCCTAATTTTTATCCTTCTTAAAGCTGAATACTGATGCAAAGTACTACATTGTGTTTATGCATTCATCTCTTGATGAACATTTGTGTTGCTTTTACCCTTTAGCTCTTGTGAATAATGCCTCTGTGAATGTGGGTGTGCGAATATCTATTAAAGTCCCTGCTTTTAATTCTTTTGGGTATATATGCAGAAATGGAACTGGATAGTGTGGTGATTTTATTTTTAATTTTTTGAGGAACTGTGCTATACTGTATTTCATAACAACCGTATCATTTTATGTTTTTACCAGGAGTGTACAAGGGTTCTACTTTGTTGACATTCTTACAAACATTGGTTATTTTCTAATTTTTTCGTCTGCATTAATGTAGTTTTGTGTACTAATTTTTTTTTTTTTTTATGATAGAGTCTCACTTTGTTGCCCTGAGTAGAGTGCCGTGGCATCACAGAAACCTCCAACTCTTGGGCTTAAGCAATTCTTTTACCTCAGCCTCCCAAGTATCTGGGGCTACAGGCGCCCACCACAACGCCTGGCTATTTTTTAGTTGCAGTTGTCATTGTTGTTTGGCATGCCTAGGCTGGATTTGAACCTGCCAGCTTCAGTGTATGTGGCTGGCACCCTAGCCACTGAGCTACAGATGCCAAGCCTTGTGTACTAATTTCTAAGGCCAGAAATTCTTTTCTTCACCAAAAGTTTTGCTGTTCTTTTATGTTTCTGTCATCTATTATGAAAAAAAATAGTATTCATCTTTTGCAGTCTGCTTCTTTTTTTTAGTGATGGTGAATGTTTTGTATATGTATGTTGGCCATTTATATTTCTCACTAGAAGAATAGTCATAAAGTCCCTTCCTCTGTCTTACTACTCATACACCAAACCTACCTCTCTGTGTACCTTAAAAGGTTGATCACTGGATTAAAATTGAGGGTTAGACTTCTGCTAGAATATCTGTTTTGAGTATACCAAATTTGTTTGTGGCTGTGATTTTTTTTTTCCCCAGACAGGTTGTCACTTTACTGTGTTGCCCAGACTAGAGTATAGTGGTACCATTATAGTTCATTGCAACCTCAAACTCCTGGGCTCAAGCATTCCTCCTGCCTCAGCCTCCTGAGTAGCTGGGAGTATAGGCATGCACCACCTGTGCCCAGCTAATATTTTTTATATGTTTTGTAGAGAAGACATCTTCCTTTTTTGCTCAGGCTGGTCTTGAACTCTTTACCTCAAACAATTTGGCTTTAGTCTCCCAGGGTGCTAGGATTAAAGGCATGAGCTACCATACCTGGCTTTTTTTGGCTGTTTGTTTTTAGGAATGTACCCAAAAGTTGGACGGTTTTAAAACAATTCATAATTCATTGATGGACATTTATCATGAAGTATTTTATTTTGTGTTTTGAATTTTCTTAAGGTCTGCAAAGAAAGCAGAATTGGAAGAAAATCAACGGAGTTATAAACAGAAAAAGAAAAGACGCCGTATTAAAGTTCAAGAAGATTTATCCAGTGAAAACAAGGTAATAATAATGGTTACCATATGCTGGAATTATAACTGGTATAGTACACTATAGTAGTATGTTGCAACTTCTCTGTTCCATTCGTTAATTAACATTCTGCTGGTTCATTTACATTTTACACTTGTGGAAGGATTGGTTTATTAAATCTATAAATAGGTAGAAGTATTGACTTGAGCATTATTTTTTTCTGTACATTAATTTCTAATGGAAATTTCAAATCATTGTAATACATTATTTTAGATTGATAAGGCTATGGAAGTGATGTGAAGTGTTGTATTTTCTGATGACATAAAACATTATCTTTAATGATCATGTATATGTGAATAAATTTTTTCTGACAATGCACTTAACCAGTTTGAGTTTCTTGTATGGAAGCAGGTTTACATTAAGTAAAAAATGTCAGTATGTTTTATTCTGTCAACATAATTCTCATTTGGAAGAGTGTTATTTTTTGGCTAAGCTCGGTGGTTCATGCCTATAATCTTACTAATGTGGGTGGAGATGACAGGAGGATTGCTTGAGGCCAGGCATTTGAGACCAGCCTGGGCAATATAGTGATACCTTGTCTCTATTAAAACATAAAAAAATTGGCTCGGCGCCTGTAGCACAGTGGTTACCATGCCAGTCACATACACTGAGGGTGGCTGGTTTGAATCCAGCCCAGGCCAGCTAAACAACAATGACAACTACAACAAAAAAATAGCTTGGCATTATGGCGAGTGCCTGTAGTCCTAGCTACTTAGGAGGCTGAGGCTAGAGAATCTCTTAAGCACAAGAGTTTGAGGTTGCTGTGAGCTGTGTGCCATGGCACTCTACCAAGGATGATATAGTGAGATTCTGTCTCCAAAAAAAAAAAAAAAAAAGCCCAGCTTAATGTTGCATGCCTATAGTCCCAGCTACTCAGAAGATTGAGGCAGGAAGATTGTTTGAGCCCTGATCTTAAAGGTTTCATTTAAGCTATGGCAGTGCCACTGCATTCCAGCCTGGTTCACAGAGCTATCTCTTAAAGAAAATAAATTTTTGAACATTTTAAAGTATATAGTTCAGTGGCTTTAGTTACATTCACAGGCAGAAACTCTTTTCTCATTAATTCCCCATTTTCTTTTGTCCCCCATCCCCAGGTTACCTCTGTTTTCATTTTTGCCTCTATTAATTTGTCTATTTTAAGTAAATCATATAAATGGAATAGAAATATTTGTTCTTTTGTGGGTAGCTTATTTTATTGATATAATATTTTCAACGTTCATCCATGTTATAACATGTATTAGAATTTCATTCCTTTTTAAGACTGAATAATACTCAATAGTATGTGTTTACCACATTTTATATATCCATTCATCTGTTGATGGACATTTGGGTTGTTTCAACCTTCTTGAGTATTTTGGGTAATGCTACTGTGAATATGATTGTACAAATATCTGAGTCCCTGCTTTTAATTCTTTTAAGTATGTATTGTGGGTGTAGCATTTAACATTTCTCCCAGCAATGTTCTGATTTTTCTACATCCTTACTTTCTTTTTTTTCTTTTTGGTTTTTTTAAATAATAAGCATCTTAATAGGTATAAAATGTTACCTCATTGTGGTTTTGATTCGCCTTTACCTGCCTAGTAGCATTCAGCATCATTTTATGTTTTTATTAGCCATTTGTAAATCTTCTTTTGAGAATTGTCTATTCCAGTCCTTAGCTCATTTTTTTTTTTTTTACTAAATTATAGCTGTGTACATTAATGTGGTCATGGGGCACCATACACTAGTTTCATAGACCATTTGACACACATTTTTATCACACTGGTTAGCATAGCCTTCCTGGCATTTTCGTAGTTACTGTGTTAAGACATTTACATTCCACATTTACTAAGTTTCACATGTGCCCTTGTAAGATGCACCACAGGTGTAATCCCACCAATC
>CAUYPK010159498.1:0-14790 GCA_963574355.1 Loris lydekkerianus | reverse complement strand
TTTCCTTTCCTTTCCTTTCCTTTCCTTTCCTTTCCTTTCCTTCCCTTCCCTTCCCTTCCCTTCCCTTCCCTTCCCTTCCCTTCCCTTCCCTTCCCTTCCCTTCCCTTCCCTTCCCTTTCTTTCTTTCTTTCTTTCTTTCTTTCTTTCTTTCTTCTTTCAGATTTCTATTCTTGGTAAATTTCTCATTTATAACCTGCACTGATTTTCTGATTTCTTTGTATTGGTTTTCAGGTGCTCTTGAATCTTATTGAGCCTCATTAAAATTAATATTTTGAATTTTTTATTTGGCATTTCAAAATTTAATTTTGGATAGGATCCACTTCTAAAGAGTTAGTATGATCATTTGGGGCTCTGATAACAATCTGATTTTTAATGCTTTCAGTATCGTTACTCTTATATCTTCTCATTTGGAGAAAACTGTCACTTCTTATTTTTGAATTTACTTTTCTTTGGATAAGACTGTCTGTTTTTCCTCGAGAATGTGACTAAATTGTATGTTAAGTAAGGACATTGAGTCTGCTTCCAGGCCTCTTCAGTGGCAAGGATGCTTATGAATTCCTTGGTTACAGATAGCCTTGCTGTGGTGGCTTCCTCAAAGGGAAGTTACAGTACCAGTTAATTGGACACATAAACCTACTCCAGAGAAGTTGAGTTGGTGAGGGTCTTGATAAGATTACATCATTCTCAACTACTGTGCACTAGTGTCAGCTAAATTTGCATGTGGCATTGGCTTGTACAAGTTGACCTCCAGGCCAGTAGGTAGCACTTACAGGTGAGGGTTGCCCACGGTAACAATCAAGTTCATGCTTGTTTACCAACAGGAACTCTCCAGTGTTTCATAGATGGAGTGAACTGTGACAAGTTCAGGTGTTTTTTTTTTTTGCCCACTCAGCCTCAGTGGGAGATGGGGCTGGGCAGAGTGGGAGTGGGCAAGCATGTACTCAGATGTTCAGTTCCAACAGTGGTGCAGTAGTTAGTAGCCAAATGCCTGGAGATAAGCCCAGACACAGAGTGGAAAATTCACCACTGCACCAAGTTTCTTGCATCAAAAGAGAAGGACAGCCCAAGGTCCTAATTTGGGTGAGTGTATGTGGGACCCAATTCCCTATCACACCTCAGAACTGACTTTTTTCAATTAGAGAGTGATAGAGGGCAACAGTGAGTCACATGCAGCTTGGCTACTAGATATGAAACCAGGATACTAATACCATGTTAAACAAATTTATTAAGGAAATAAAGAAAAAGTTCCTGCATAAAAATTAAAATACCACTTTTATGACAGCATCATCTTGATAAGAGACCATATAGGCATTCATGAGATAATTTGCATTCTTTTAATATTCATGAGGTCCAGGAAAGGAAAAGTTTAAAATATCAGCTCCAGAGGATACTGTGAGGCAAGTCTTCAACAAAATCCTTTCAGAAAACTGTGATGTGAAATGATCATTACTTAACCGTAAAGTTGAGAACATTGGGTTCAGAATTGGTGAATCCCAATGTCGCGGGATACAGGTGAGAGTCCCCATAATGTCCTCAATAGTAGTAGCCAAAGCCAGAGCCATAGCCTGAGCCACAGCCATAGCCACAGCCACAGAGAGAGCGGGAGCCATAACCATAGCCGCAGCCCAGTCTGCGGTAGCCACAGCCATAACCCGGGCCTCCGTAGCCACAGCCCAGGCTTCCATAGCCATAACCCAGGCCTCCGTAGCCACAGCATCCATAGCCACGGCCACCATAGTAGTTTCCGTAGTAGCTGCCACACATGGTGTTGGTTGTTGAGGTTGTCGTTGGGTGGAGAAGGAGTGTAGGTGACTTCAGTCTGGTTAATTCTCCTTGCAGAGGGCCTTTTATACGCCTTCAGTATGGGAGGGACTTACCACAGTTGTCATGCCATTGGCAAATTTTATGACTAATACAATTAATGTGTGTCGTTTCCAGACCGCAAGGTAATACCAAGGCATTAAATAGGCTTGCTTTACCTAATACATTTAAGTCATTATTTTCATACTAAGTCTTCAGTATTCCAAAACCATATATTATGTATACAGAAAGCATTTCAACAATTTTAACTTGCTTGCTCTTAAACACAAGTACTATTTGTTTCCTCCCATACTGAAGGCATATAAAAGATGTTCACAAAGTATTTTCCACTCTGAACTTGCACCAATTGTCCTCCCCTCTGCTAGAGATTTTTAACCTAGTTTCAGGCCAACATCAAATAGTGGAGTGTTGGGGTGGCTCAGGAAACAGTGATAAGATTCAAATACAAAAGGTAATGTGAAAGATCCTGTGTTTTAATCACCCCTACCCTATTTACCAGGAAGTGGGAGGGCACAAAAGTTGCTCATTTCCACTGCCTTGGTAGGAAATTTAAGTAAGGAAGCAGGATTTCAACACAACCAGACAGACAAATTTTTAACATTTTTAATTCTTTCAAAATGTTTCTTTTCTATGTATGTGTCCTTGTAGGGTTTTTTTTTTTCTTTTTCTATGTATATTTTGTGATATGTTTCTATGTATATTCATACAATGTATAAATATATTTTTATAACAAATTTTTATCCAATTTCCTTTTTGATAGAAACATAATTAACAGATCTTCACTATAAGACTATAAATTTTGTCATAAAGAAGTCACAGGGTAGTCTGATATTTCACACTGATGATTCAGCAAATTGATTTTTCCATCCCTCCATTCATCCATTCAACATCAATAAATGATAGGAACCTTTAATGGCGACTAGGGGCAGTCGTCTAAGAGCCACACCTTCTTTCAGACTATGGAGATTGTATGTGTCATTATTGTATCATAGGCAAAAGGGAGTTCAATTTGTGTGGGTTTTTTTTTTTTTAAATTCTATAAATAAATGATGTGTTTGAAATTTAAACACCTGTGGAGAGCATAGGTTGTTTGGTATCAAAGTGTCCAATTGTTAAAACTAACAGCACTGAGGTAGAGAAAATATAAATTTGGAAAACTGCAGAAAGTAAAGATGTGATTAAAGACTGATAAATACATGTCAAAAAGATTGAAGGAAGCTCTTGGTGGCCAAATGCGGGATAATTGTGTATATAAATTAATAATTTTCATCAAGGATTGTAACAAATTAAATAAGTCTTCACATGTCAATATAAAAATAAATGAATAATTAAATGCATTCAGGAGAATGGAAGGGTTTTTATGTAAGTTGAAAATCAAAGAATATAGTAGAAATTAGCAGTGAAAAAATCATCAAGGAATTCTAAACTTACAAATAAGGATATGATGAGCATTGAGATGATTACCTGTCTCAAAGAATCTCCCAAAATTAGGAAAAAATAGTGACTCTATAAAACTGTGGTGAATACTACTGGCTAAAGTTCACACTACTAAAATTCTGACAAACCAACACACTATGTTTCATGATGTGATGCCCTAAAAAGGAAATAGTATCAGAAGCAGGTGTGCTGGTGTCATTACAAATTATTCCGTGTTAATCACAAATAGCACCAATAGCAAAGCTCTCGCAAATTTCTTATTTCTTTAGGCATGGTGAAGCCTTCATAGCCAAGATTCATCTATTGTGTGTCAAGATGTTCACAAAGTATGCTATTGGTATGACTCCTATTCTGTGTGATTTTGAAATCCTTCCTTTTGGATAGCTCACATTTAAATTCCACGAAGAGATTCTATATAATTACAGAAACTACACAAGCTACAAATGATTCAAATTGTTTTTGATTTATTAATACTGTCAAATTCATCATTCCATTTAGAATTGAGAATGTTAGTGAGTAGGGGTTTGGGGAAATATGAGTACTCAATGGGCAAAGCTTCACTAAAAAGAATGAGCTCTATAATATTGTCTAATATTTCTTTAGAAATAAAACAATTGATTTTACTTTAAATGCATAATCCAGGTGAAATTTTTACAACATGTAACTTTATAAATGTACAAATGTACTTTATTTTCCTCATTATACCAAATTCTATCTTCATGCATCATTTCCACTAGATGGCAAATGACTAATACAATTAATGTGTGTTGTCCTTTCTGGATCCAGTTTAAAATACAGGTGAAGCAGAGATGTTACCACACCCCCTTCTCTCCTGAGATTCATCAATGCCTAGTGTTATGCTATGATTTTGATGTAGTACCTTTATTCTTTATTAATTTCTGTGGATGGCACAGTGAATATAGCCATTTCCCATTGCCATAATAAAAAGTTTCTGTTCAGGGCATTACCTATTATCCAGTGCTACATACTTTGGTCTCTGTAACTAGAAAAGGTTTGATTGTGGTAGGAAATTAATGAGCTTGTACTCAGATCCATCTGGTTGGGTGCCAGTCATTTCTTTTCTTTTTTTTTTTTATTCTTATTAAATCATAGCTGTGTACATTAATGCGATCATGGGGCACCATACACTGGTTTTATAGACCGTTTGACACATTTTCATCACACTGGTTAACATAGTCTTCCTGACATTTTCTTAGTTATTGTGTTAAGACATTTATATTCTACATTGACTAAGTTTCACATGTACCCTTGTAAGATTGGTGGTTGGTGGGATTACAACTGCGGTGCATATTACAAGGGTGCCAGTCATTTCATCTCTACCTACTTGTGTGATGTGTGTTGGGGGAGTTGCAAGTCAGTGGACTTGCTTCTTCTCAGTAAAACCAGAAGAAACCTTTCTCTACTTTTAGATTCATAGCCTTGACACAAGATTTATCTTCCCTCAGCTTCAATGATGCAAGGCCCCCAAATGAGTATTTTACCATGTCTGAATTCTTTTGTTCAAGTTATCAACTCTCCACCAAACTGTAGATGCATTAAAACAGGTGCAAGTGATAGAGATAAGATTTGAGGCTAGAAAGTTGATTCTAGAAATTTTATTCTTATTTATATATTCTATCGACTCCTATAAAATCATGTAAGAACAGAAGTTTAGTGAGCTATATGACTTAATCCCTGAATTTAGTTCAGAAAAGTATTAGGTTAAAAGAAAAGATTGACCAACAGTTGTAGGTTGCTCATAGCCAGATACCTTGCCCCAAACTCCTTGGCCTTTGGCAAATATATTCCAGGATGCATGAAGAGATTCCTCTGCCACTATTATTGTTTAAATTAAAAAAAATTCCAATTTTTACCATTAAGCCAAACAAAAATGTAACAAACATTTTGAATTTAGCAAAAATAGTTTTATAGAAGTTCAGTTTTATAAATAACATGAAGTCTTATAAATTCTATATTTTTTGTTGTGGCTACATGATATAACATTAAAATTGTGGGAAAATATTTGATGTTTTAAAAAGTCTTAAAAGCACTTATTGATGTGACAAAGAAAAGTCTAGTTTGCTGACACCTGGTATTTTAGAATTTCAAACTAATGGCTTTTTGTCAACAGTCGGAGGAAGCTGAGTGACATTTTTTGGCTTGAAGTGTTCAACCATGTCTTATGTAAAAATGATGATAAACAATAAAGGATAAAAATGAATTTGGAGCAGCAGAAAACATATGGAGAAGCTCAAGTGAAAAAGAGATCATCACAACCTGTTCAATGCCAACAAAATCCTGGTAAAATTTACTATTACAGGTGGTCACAGTTTACCAACTAAGATGTTATTTCTCACCATAAGAAATGGTTAGAAAGGCTTGATGCCCATAGCACATTCGTTATGGTTCTGGCCACGTGAATTGAGGCTGACAGGTTGGAACCTGGCCCAGGCCAGCTAAACAATGACAACTGCAACAACAACAACAACAACAAAGAAATGGTTAGAAAATGGTAATTGGAATGTGTGTTGGGAGTAAAGTGTTAAGACAATTAATGCTCATTAGTGACCACAAATAATTCAGATGTGGCTGAACAATAGGAAGTTTCCTCATTGCCACTAGGCCCATGATTTAACCAAGAGTCAACCAACTACTCACGCTGGTTCTGCAAATTAGCCAATGGCGTGAAGCCTGTGGTGGTTCTCACCCCCACTGAGAGAGTATAAAAGGCCCTCTCCAGGAGAATTATCCAGACTGAAGTCACCTACATTCACTCCTCCACCCAACGACAACCTCAACAACTAACACCATGTGTGGCAGCTACTACGGGAGCTACTATGGCGGCCGTGGCTATGGATACTGTGGCTACGGAGGCCTTGGCTATGGCTATGGAGGCCTTGGCTGTGGCTATGGAGGCCTGGGCTGTGGCTATGGCTCCTGCTATGGCTGTGGCTACCGCAGGCTGGGCTGTGGCTATGGCTGTGGCTATGGCTATGGCTCCCGCTCTCTCTGTGGCTGTGGCTATGGCTGTGGCTCAGGCTATGGCTCTGGATTTGGCTACTATTATTGAGGACACCATGGGGACTCTCACCTGTATCCTGTGACATTGGGAGTTACCAACTGAACCCAATGTTCTCAGCTTCAGGGTTAAGTGATGATTATCTCACATCACAGGTTTCCAATAGGATTTTGTCAAAGACTTGCGACACCATGGGAGACTCCACCATGTAGCTCGGAGATGCATCAATTCCGAACCCCAGATGTTCTGAACCTTTCCCTTCACTCACAACTTTCCTGTGATGGAAGTTTATTGTGGACCTACAATCTAACCTACCAATTCCCTGATTTTCATCCTGTGGTGGGATAAGATGAATTCACCTGACCACCTGACACCTAGTAGATCTTTTTTCATATGAATTATGGTGTCACAACAACTGCCTCCATGAGTTTCACCTGGAAATTTATTTCTCTTCTTATCTAATAAAGTTATTTGAATGAAAAGATCAACCCTGATGTCTGTGTCTGTTGTTTCATATTCTAGAGTTCTTACTGACAATGTTTTGTTTTGGTTATTAAGAAAGCTAACAATTATATTCTTTGGGAGATATTTTATCTCCTTAGTTCCAGATAATGTTTCTTCAGAAGTTTAGTTTTTTAGAACAGTAACTTTTCTTTGATAAACTTGTAAATAGTGTAGGTTGTGCTTGGGAACTCTCAACACTAAATCAAGTGCGTATTGTTTATGTCTTAAGTAAGCATTGCCTGGTACGTGATATATAACAAAGAAAAATTTCAACTCCCCCAAACTTTCACATGCATCTCTCTTAAATAAATACTGACAAGTCTCTTTCTTCACTGTTAATCTTTCATTTTAATGGAACTGATTTTTATGAGAGATACAACCTAATGGACAGTTTTATAATCTAGGACATATATATTCTAAGCTCGTAATAGTTTACAAAACGAATTGGTCCACATGGTGGGATATCATAATTACATAAAGATATATTTCAGATATAGGCTGAGATGCTTCAAGGTCTTATAGGGCTGCCATTTGAGATGTTGGACAGGACTGTGGTTGCTTCCAAGGCTTAGCTGGGAAAGCATCTGCTAAGTTCATGTTGTTAGCAGGATTCAGTTCTTTGCAGTTGTGTAACTAAACATCACATTTACTTACTGGATTTGTATTGAAGTCTCTTGTGGGCTTTATCCTGAAGACCACTCTTAACTCCAAAATGATGCCCACAGATACCTTTGCCATGTCCTATTAGATAAAAATAAGTCACAGGTCTCACCTACATGCTCAGGGTGGGGCTCACACCAGACATTGACAGTCATGGGTGCCTGCTAAGAGTGTGCAGGGTGCCTGCTAAGAGTCTGTGCAGGGGGCCTGCTAAGAGTCTGTCCAGGGGACATCCAGTCTATGCAGCAGTAGTCCTTCGTCTGTGATTTTGCTTTTCACAGTTTCAGTTACCTGTTGTCAACTGTGCTCTGAGAACATTAATATTTGGGGGGAAAGAGAGATCATATTCACACTACTTTGATTACAGTGTATTGCTATAATTGTTCTACTTTAATATGAATTATTGTTATTAACTAATAACTTTGCCAGTGTCATCACAGGTAGGATTTTACTTTCCTGGTTAAAGCGATTTTTTGTTCTTTATTCTTTTTAGCAGTTATTGGGATTGTTGTATGATATCAAAGAGTATTTTTTCCCTGGGGGAGCTTGAGAAAAAAAGGTCTAATGTCTACTATCAGAGTATAAAGGATTTTTACATATATATATTACATGTAATATATATACACGTAACATATATATAACATATAAGTAAGAACTACCTTATTGAGTATATTGTTTTCATCTTGTCTGCTTGCTTTTTTTCCCATTTGATCTGTCTAGTTTTGTGAATAGTATTTAAAGTCACTCATTTTTCATGTATTTTTATTTATGCCTCCCCAAAACATGCATCTATATCTTTATAAACAGGGTTTTTATGCTATTTGGTACATAAAAGTTCATAAGGATAATATATGATGTGATTTGTGATTTGTGTGGCTTTTCTCTTAAAAAATTCCCTCCACCATCACTTTAAGAGCTTTTGTCTTAAATTCTATTTGTCTGACATCAGGGTTGTTATCTCTTCTTACTGAGACTTTTTGCCCACATGTCTTTGTGCACGGCTTGCAGCTTTACTTTTGCATTTCTGAGTAATTTTGTTTCAGGTGTTTATATACAGCATATAGTTAGGCTTAGCTCATCGGTCAAATTTACAAAGTTTTTTGAAAGATTAAAGTAAACCCCTTTACATGTATTGATATGACTGGTGTGTTCGGTAATATGCTTTATGCTTTAATAATTTTAAAAATGTTGTTTGGATGGTCTGTTGTTATTCTAGTGGTTACTTTGTTACCTTTGCATATATGTGAATTATAATATCATTTTTCTCTTTAAAAAAATTTGCTCTTTTATTACCTGATACACTAGCTTATATTCATATTCCTTAGCTCTCCCTATTGCCTAAAGAACAATAATTAGCTCTTTTTCTTCTTTATTGTCATCACAAAATGTATTATTCATATGTTATTAATCTTCCAGACTAGTCCCCATGTTTGATATCACACAAAATACATATCATCCCCCCCCACACACACATGCATATCCACACATGAAAGCATGTGTCTCAGAGACCCACAAATACACAAGTACACACACGTATGCATATATATTCAATATGTTACTTAACTTTTTCCATTCATCCCTTCATAAATGATGCTCTTACATTAGTTGGTTACTCACTATGGGCTTGTGGATGCAGAAATTCCTAATCTGTGTGTTGAAAATCATTGTTTTAATGCATCAATACATAAAGGATAGCTTTGTTGGATATAAACAACTTTGGCTAGTGATTTTTTCATTAACTGCTTTATGATTCTTCTCTTTTTTCTGTCTTTGAATGTGGTTATTTGAAAATTCGAACTGTATCTAATCCTTTACTCTTTGTAAATTATTTGAATTTGTTTGACAGGAAGCTTTTTTAATTTTTGTTATTATTATTAAATCATAGCTGTGTATATTAATGCAATCATGGGGCACCATATACTGGTTTTATAGACCATTTGACATATTTTCATCACACTAGTTAACATAGCCTTCCTGGCATTTTCTTAGTTATTGTGTTAAGACATTTATATTCTACATTTACTAAGTTTACTAAGTTTCACATGTACCCTTGTAAGATGCACCGCAGGTGTAATCCCACCAATCACCCTCCCTCTACCCATCCTCCCCCCCTCAGCTCCATCCTCTCCCTCTCCCTCTTCCCCATATTCTTAGGTTATAACTGGCTTATAGCTTTCATATGAAAGCCATAAATTAGTTTTATAGTAGGGCTGAGTACATTGCATACTTTTTCTTCCATTCTTGAGATACTTTACTAAGTAGAATATGTTCCAGCTCCATCCATGTAAACATGAAAGAGGTAAAGTCTCCATCTTTCATTAAGGCTGCATAATATTCCATGGTGCACATATACCACAATTTATTAATCATTGAATAAGTATTATCTATCATTGCAACCTAATTGTTTAATACCATATATCTTATAATTGAAAATCTTAGGTTTATATTTCCTCTCACTAGGTCCTGCCAATAAGTAATTTCAGTCAAACAAGATAAACAAAACAAAACGACATAAACAAAATATATCATGATTACATTTTTGAAAAGTAAAGACAAAACATCTTTACAGCAGCCAGAGAGACGCAGACATTACCTACAGGATAACATCAATTTGAATGACAGTTGATTTCTGATCTGTAACTATAAAGTAATGAAGAGAATGGCACTATATATTTCAAGTCCTGAAAGAAAAGAATTGCCATCCTTGTATTTTAAATCTGGCAAAAAGTTGTCCTTCAGAGATGCAGGGGAAATAAAATCATCCTCTAATGAAGAAAAATTAAAATAATTTGTTTAGTAGAACTATACCAAAAGGTTGCCTAGTAGTTCTTCAAGCAGAAAGGAAATGCTAAAGGAAAGAATTTTGAAAATTAAGAAGATACAATTTAAAAAACAGAAATATAAATATATACGGTATGCTATCTTCCTCATAAATTATAAAAATAATATCAGGTAATTAAAAAATTATAACACTGTCTGATAAAACAATAAAATAAAGTAGACATTGTAAAAAGAATCTAAGTAGAAGTTTTCACATTTTACTTATAGTAGTAAATGTTGATACGAGTAGATGTTAATGGTTGCATGTGTATATATTATACCGAGAGCAAGAACACTAAGAAGTATGCAAAAATATAGATCGAGCAATACTAGAAATAAATTAAGATTTAATACTGCAGTATGTTAAAGAATATAGAAAATAAGAAAAGTGTCCATAGAAACACGAATCAAAGGAAACAAATAGAAAACAAATAAAATGGCAGACACACACTAACATATAGATAATTACATTAATTAATGCTCATTTTTCTCAAATGAAAACAGTCCAGATTGTTTCTATCTAATAATATAATATACTAGTAACACAACATCAAAGGTTCTTGTCTTTTTCTTTGTTTGGTAATTGATCAAAGTATTTCTACGTGGCATTGTAAGCTTAGCTTTCATTATTGTTTGAAAACATGGTGCTTCATAAGAGAATGGCCTAAAAACATCAGCAATATTGAATTCTATCCAAAATCCAGAGACCAATATCACCCATAGCAGCCTGGACAGTAACAGGCATATCTATACCCTCCAGAACCCAGGAATCCAGAGCCACAGCTCAGGCCACCATGGAACTTATGGTAGAAGCTCACGGTGTCAGCAAAGATAGGCTCAGTTGTACAGCAGGGTCACATTGTCGAATTTTAAGTTCTTCATCTTCACAGGGCCTTCCATACCAACTGAGAGGTATGTAGAGCAAACCACAGGCACTGCTGGGTTCAAATTCCAAACTAATTGACACTTGAAACCATCTAAAAGTGTTCCTCATAACTAATATACCCAAAACAACTTTGCTGTGTGTCAGGATGCCAACAATGAAATCACATGCCTTTGTTAATACATTCTCCTCTTCCTTTGATGATTACTTGTTTATTCCAGGTGCCAAATTTAAACTATGTTACCAGCGACCAGGAGATTGTATAATTCATACAGTTTTTTATTTTTGTTGTTTTACTTAATAACATCCATATTCCTAGCTGCATATATGTAGACTTGGAGGTAAAAAAATTGTAAATTCAAAAAGTTAAGGAAGATGCAAAGGTTGTGGAAAAAGAAGACAGAATTTGCTTATAAAACATTGAATGAGAAAATGTTTCATCATCTTTCTGTGGAACAACATTGTTCATTTTGGTTTGTGCTTCACTTATACATATATTGTAATTTCTTAAGAGCCCAAAACATGGCAGACCTTAATGTTTAAACTTATTGATTCTGAATACAGGGAAAGGAAAGGACTTATTCTATTAGAACCTTTGGTTTTAAAATAATTTAGGAATTACTCAAAGAGAGATTGACTTCATGACTCCATGAAACAGCACTGCTTATGATATTCTTTCCCACAACATATAACTTAAAATCTAGTTATAAGAAAACTTTAGATAAATCCAAATTCAGGAATACTCTACAAAATACCCAACTCTTTAAAAATGTTGAGGCAAGGAAAGTTAAAAGAAGATTGAGGAACTGTTAGAAGTTGGAGAAGATTAAAGATGTACAATGAACAATATAATGTGAATTAAATCCGAGAGCAGAGAAAAGGGCATTACAAAAATAAAACGATGAAATAAAGCCTGTAATTTAGTTAAGAGTAAAGTTAATTTATTTGGTTTGATAAGTAGATTATGGTTATAAAAGAGAATTAACTTTGGTGGTTTTTGAATGATTGGTATATAGAATTTTTCTTTACTATTTGGACAACTTTCTATAGGTTTAAAATTATTTTATGATAATAAGTTAAAAAAGAATA
This sequence comes from Loris lydekkerianus, assembly GCA_963574355.1. Classification (NCBI taxonomy): domain Eukaryota; kingdom Metazoa; phylum Chordata; class Mammalia; order Primates; family Lorisidae; genus Loris; species Loris lydekkerianus. Next base: position 2,557 of record CAUYPK010159498.1, on the reverse strand, counting down.
TAAAACCACCTTTTCATTTCATTGATTTTGTCATTTATTACTCCTTTCATACATTAGAGAAAGTAATGTACATTTTCTTGTTCTCCAGTAAGATTGAACATAAATGAGAATTAAACTCATTGGTGTAATGAATTGTGTTCTGATCATATTCTTTCGAATTTTAAATTACCTGAATTATCATTAACGTTGTGGTTTTAGTATAGAAAAGACACTAAATAGCTGGGAAAAAGTAATTATTTGGATAAAGAGAGAGAAGAAAACTTCAAGTCAAAAGAATGCTATTTGTTTCTGAAATCAAATAAAGAGTAAACATAGTTGGTATTAAGAACAAATAAGATTGTGACAAACAAAAGTCTTCTTTCTTGATGCAAAGGATGGTTATAGATAGAAGGTTAAAATGAGTCTAGCTTGAGACAGGGTTGTTGTCAGTGTGAAGGTCTGAGTGACACCTCTTTTTCAATCCCTCAATCAGAATGAATCTAAAGGGAAGAGAATCTAAATTGAGTGAAACAGGGTGGCGCCTGTGGCTCAAAGGAGTACGGCACTGGCCCCATATACCAGAGGTTGTGGGTTCAAACCCAGTCCCAGCCCAAAACTGCAAAAACTGCAAAAAAAAAAAAAAAAAAAAATTAATAAAAACAATAAAAAATAAAAATTAAGTTGAGTCAAACAAAACAATGTTCCTTAAAACCTCTGAAGCTTTATCTTATGACTGAGAATCAGCAACCTAATTATATTAGTCAAAAACTTAGCCAATGAGCCAATGGCGTGGCACCTGTGGTGGGCCACACCCATGCTGAGGGAGTATAAAAGGCCCTCTGCAGGGAGAATTATCCAGACTGAAGTCACCTACACTCCTTCTCCACCCAACGACAACCTCAACAATCAACACCATGTGTGGCAGCTACTACGGAAACTACTATGGTGGCCGTGGCTATGGATGCTGTGGCTACGGAGGCCTTGGCTATGGCTATGGAGGCCTGGGCTGTGGCTACGGAGGCCTGGGCTGTGGCTACGGCTCCTGCTATGGCTGTGGCTACCGCAGACTGGGCTGTGGCTATGGCTGTGGCTATGGTTATGGCTCCCGCTCTCTCTGTGGCTGTGGCTATGGCTGTGGCTCAGGCTATGGCTCTGGCTTTGGCTACTACTATTGAGGACACCATGGGAGACTCCACACTGAATCCTATGACATTGGGGTTCACCAATTCTGAACCCTACATGCCCTGAGCCTCATGTGTGGAAATATACCTCACATCGTAGGTTTCTGGTATGATTTTGCTGGAAACTTGCCCTCCATTACCCTCTGGATTGCATACGTCAAACGTTGCCTTTTCTGGATTTAACTCACAAAAATAAAGAGAATGTGAATTTATCCCATGAACTCCTGTAGCATTTCTTACCTAGATGATGGTATCACAGACATTGCTTTTTTATGTTCATGTAGAATCCTATTCATTTTTTTCTTAATACACATGTTCCATCTGATATAACTGTTCTGATTCTCTTTTTATTTAATGTACAGTATTCGTGTTTTTTAGCTTTTGTAAATTGTTCTAAAAATAACCCAACATAACACATATTAACATGTAGAAAACTACACTTAGTTGATTTGTCGATACTGCATATAAAAAAATGTTTCTTTCAACTTGTTTTATGCTGCTTATGTCAAAGCTCAATATGAATAATTTACATTTATAATCTAAACAATTATTAAGTAGCATTCATTAGCTCTTTATAATAGAGAAAACACGGTGGCAACTCCTTAATACACATTATCTCCTATGACACTCAGAATCAGTCTATGATATGTTAAAATTATTATCCCTATTTTACAGCTGAATAAGGGAACAGAAGTGAAGCAACTTTCTCATTGGCAAGTTTAATGGGGCAAAAGAGATATTTTTTACCCATCTGTTTGTTTTCTGTTTGTCTATTCAAATAAAATATTTATTTTTTGTATCTAGATAACTGGAGATTTTGTAAATGAAAAATTATCTTTCACTATAAGTTTAGTTATTAGTATCATTTAATATTACAGACTAATATTAAATTTAAATTATTTAATAGTATCACTAGTATTAAATTTAAATTATGTGAAGAACAAGATTTTTTTCACCTCTCCATTCAAATGGACATTTCACTGTCCATTATGCTTTGCATGCTCTTTTAATCTCTGTTTGCCACTTTATGTGTGAAATTCCAACTTTCTACTTTAGATACCTATAATCATTTATGCACATCTCTCACTTTCTTGCCATAACCTCTTTATTTTATTTATTTATTTTTACATTTGGATGTGTTTATTTGGTTTCCACTTTTTGCATTCACAAAATCAATTAGGCTTAAAATTTAATAACAATAATAATGTTTAAGATAAGGACTAGAAACAAAAACTTCATAAAGAATGAATGAAGATATACATTCAGAAAAGAAATCAGACAATTACTGCAACAAAATATGGAGCAATATTAATAATAATACTGCAAAAAATGTAACATTCACTTTGTCAAATAAGAGTATGTCTGTTATAGAATGCTTTGCCTCTGAGGTTCAGTAT
>CAUYPK010159496.1:0-87376 GCA_963574355.1 Loris lydekkerianus | reverse complement strand
CACGACCAGAACTAGTGGACACCCCAACAATCATAAAGAGACAGCCCAACACAAGTCTCAAGCCAGTAGCTGCAGAGGAAGAACTTTTAGCTCTCAGAAAGCTGACACCATCATCTGGGAAAGCCATGGACACGCCCAGGCCACTAGCAGGTGATGAGAAAGGCATCAAAGCCTTTATGGACACTGCAAAACAGATATCAGATGTCACAGAAAATTTAACTGGACATACGAGGAGGCCAAGAGTCTCTAAGGAAGAGGGTCAGTGCCTAGAAGACATGTCTGGCTTCAAAGAGCTCTTCCAAACACCAAAATGCAATAACAGGCCCATAACTGACAGCAAAACTACAAAAATACCCTGCACACCTCCACAGGTAGAACCGGCGAATAGCCCAACAAGCATGAAAAGACGGCCCAAAACACCTTTGGGGAAAATGGATGTAGGGGAGGAGCCCCCAACAGCAACGAATGTCTTGCAAACACCAGTGGAATCCATGCACACCCCTGAAGTACCAGCTGAGGACAGAGGCATGAAAGGATTTAAGGACTCTGCAAAGCAAAAACTGGAGTCAGCTGGCAGCAGCAGGTCAAGAACAGCTAAGGAAGAGGCCCAACCCCTAGAAGACCTGGCTGGCTTCCAAGACCTCTTCCAAACACCTGGACATGCTGAGGAAGTAGTGAGCATTGACCAAAGCATAAAAATACCCTGCACATGTCTACAACCAGAACCAGTGAACATCCCAGAAAACACAGAGAGCCGGCCCCAGCGAAGTCTCAGGAAAGTGTCAGCATCGAGGACACTCATGCAAACATCAGGGGAGTCCACATACACACATACAGCACCAACAGGTGAGGGCAAAGGCATCCGGGGGTTCAAGGACTCTACAAAGCAGAAACTGGACCCAGTACCCAGTGTACCTGGCAGCAGTAGGCAAAGAGCAGCTAAGGAAAGTTCTCAATTCCTACAAGACCAGCCTCACTTCAAAGAGCCCTTCCAAACACAAGGTCAGACTGAGGAAGCAGTGACTAGTATTAAAACCAGTAGGTTTCCACAACCCAAACCAGTGGGCATTCCAGAAAAGATAGAGAGCCAGCCCCAGAGAAGCCTCAGGAAAGGCTCGGCACTGAGGAAGCTCACACAAACATCAGGGGAGTCCACACATGCATACACAGCACCAGCAGGTAAAGGCAAAGGCATCAAAGCATTTATGGAGACTACTGAACAGAAACTGGAGATGGTGGCCAGTGTACCTGGCAGTAGGAGAAGGGCAAGAGCAGCTAAGGAAAGTGCTCAATCCCTAGAAGACCAGCCTGGTTTCAAAGAGCCCTTCCTAACTCAAGGTCAGACTGAGGAAGCAGTGACTATTGTTAAAACCAGAAGGTTCCCACAACCAGAACCAGTGGTCATCCCAGAAAACACAGAGAGCCGGTCGCAGAGAAGCCTCAGGAAAGTCTCGGCACTGAGGAAGCTCACACAAACCTCAGGGGAGTCCACACATGCATCCAAAGAACCCCAAAGTGGGGATAAATGCATCCAAGTGGATAAGCAATCTGCAAAAAATCAACTGGACCCATCAGAAAATATAACAGGCAGCAAGAAGCAGCCACGAGCCCCCAAGGAAGAGACTGAACCCCTAGACAATCCAGCTGACTTCAAAGAGCTCTTTCCAATACCAGGTCAACCTGAGGAACTGAGAAAGGACGCTGAGAGCCTCCAGAGCACTCGAAAGCAAACCCCGGACAGTGGGAATCATCCAAAAATGCTCAGAAGGGTCCTTAGATCCCTTAAAGTAAAATCCATGGAAGACATGGTAGGGACCAGAGACCCTGGAAAGTCACAAAGCAAAAGCAATAGTTCCGTGTCCTCTAGGAAGAAGTGCAAAAAAGATGAAAATGTCACAGGAACCAAAAGGCTACACTGCATGACTGCTGCAGAGGGGACTTCAGAGGGGCTGCCAGTTAGCAAGAAGCAGAGGTCTGCGCCCTGGGAGGGGGGCCCATCACCTGCACCCTTGGTGATGAAGACAAGTCTGAGAGCGTCTACAAAAAGCACTGAACCCACAGAAGATCTGACCAGCAATGGCATGAAAACCAAGGGAAGAGCACACAGAGGAGGAGGTGTAGTCTCTCCAAATGAGGTAATGGAACGTAGTTTGTAATCATTCAGTGTCGTCTGGGTAGGGGTTACCAAGTTTAGCTTAAATTGTATGTAACCCGAACTTAGAAGCGGATGTCCTTTCCAAAGGGGTTTCGTTTAACTCAGTAACTGCAGGATGTGGTAAGAATCTTCCTGGAATGTTTAGAGGTAATAGAGTAATTTGGAAAGAGAACTAGTCAAAATGGCTAATGCAGACTTTAAGAAAGGTTTCTCAAGAATCAAATGAGTTATGTTCATCCTGATATGTTTGAAAAGGTGATCAAAGAAAAGCTGGGCAGTTCAGTTCAGTTTTGTTCCAGACACTGCCACCACAACCATAAGGGGGCACAAATGCTATCTGTGTCACTATTTTGACAATAGAGCATGTTCTTTAGAAAAACATCATTGTGGGGACTGAGAAAGAGCTTACTGCTGTGTCCAGAACAGTTTGGGGGCTCCAGAAGTGGTGATTCCCTACCCCACTATGGAAGTCAGTGATGAAGGGTTAGAGATTGATTCATTGTCTATGAATAGGGTGTTTGTCTATAACGTAAACTAAACATTAGATTTGACATATATCACTTTAGGCTTGGTTCTGACATTTATCTGGAATTCCTTATTTCCAGTTTGTCAGCAGAGATGATCGTTCCTCCATAGGAACAAAGTACCAAGGTATTATCTTCAGTCTTAGATGAGACATTCTAGAAGCATATCTCAGAAAGTTAATTAATTAATGGAAGAATTTTAAAGGATTTCTCCTTTTCACTGTAGATTATTATTTTCCCTGATGTATTTTGAGACTTTTTTTTAACTAATTTTTGGGTTTTCGTGGGTATCTTATTTCTTTAAGGGAATGTCCCTGCGCCCCAGACGCCAAAATAAAACTGATGCAGAGCAGCAAAGAACTGAGGCTCCTGAACCAGCAGAAAAAGTGAAGAGACGTGAAAAGAAGTCCTTGAAGATTTCCCAAGAATTAGAGACTCAAAACCCATATGACAGGGTCAAGGAACCCACATTGCAGGGCAAAGTCAGTGAAAGCAGAGTGTGCCTGAGATCCGTCAGGCAGAATAAGAGCCCTCAGTCTGACCCAGCAGAGGAGAAGGGGCCAGAGGCAGGTGTGGAAACCCACACAAAGAATCAGAGAGAGAAAGGAGTGAGAGGAAATTCACATGCCGTGTGCCTTAGAGCAAGAAAGGCTGAACTCCAGCCTAAAGTCAACACTCTGGAGAGTGAATCCAAGCAGAGAGTGACCCGGGGTATCAAGCGACATGCAGAAAATCCAAAGGAGGTAGGTAAAATTTTATAAAAACAGAATGTTTTAATATATTTTTGCCTGATGTTGTGAAGGCAAACAAAAAGCATTATATAAAACACCACCATGCCAACTCCCAGTTACACCAAAGGAAGGGACACTAATCCAAGCTATGTGTTTGTCTTTTTGGTTATATATCATTATATTTGCTCTGGGAATTCTACTTCAGATAGCAGATTCACATTATGAAGACTATTCAGGAAGAGCCGGGAATGTCTCTAGCTGCTACTTTTGGACTGCTAATGATGTAAACTGATGCTACAATTGTGGGTAGTTTCTTCGGTCTCTGTAGTTCTGGGGACTGAGTGAAGTAGAATGGCAGTCTCATACAGGATGTCCAAGGAGATCTCTGGAAAGCTGGATTAGATATACGGGGGGGTTTCCGAAGGCCAACAGTGCTAAGGGAGAGTTTCTGTCCAGCACTGAGAGCTTCTGTGCTCTTGCCCTTCCCCCGCCTGCCAAAGCATATCTAAGCTAATGAAGTATAAATGCTCCTAAAATCACTCCAGACTAGCTGCTCATAAATTATCCTCATGTGAACAAATCTGTGATACGTGCTCACGGTCTTCTCGGCAGGGCTACTTGATTTAGCTAGTTTAATATTAAGATGGGTTTAATTGCTATTTTTGTGAGTGGCCCACAACAACCATATATTTAGAGTTCAGAAAAGAAAACTAACATAGCAGTAACCTTTTCGGATACAGACAGAAGTCCAGGTGTGCATCCTACAGCGCTAACTAGGAAGCTACACTGAGATCACTGGATGAGTGGAAGACTCCAGGTGCCCCAGTGTGTGCCATACAGCCAGCTGCAGAACTGCATGGGGGGGCCTCCTAGATGGAGGGCTGGAAGCTCTAGAGCAGTGGTTCTCAACCTTCCTAATGCCGTAGTGTATTTTCATTGTTAAAAAGGGGTTGTAACCCACAGGTTGAGAACCACTGCTCTAGAGGGAAGTACTGATAGAATGTTCCAGAGAGGGAGGAGGACAGGCTCAGAGAAGTACCTCAATGCCCATGCAGATGGCCTAAGTCAGAGATTGCCCTGGGGACTGGCTGGAAGCCCAAGATGTCTGACCAGGCAGACAAGGGTCTAGGGACCAAAGCAATGCCAGGAACTGAGGCAGCCAACTGGGCTAGCAATTTCACATGTGTGTTTACCTGACAGGGCCTAAAACACCACAAATCCAGTCTGGAAAATGGTGCTTTATGGCAAAATTAAAGCAGGAATAAAACCTTTTTTTTTTTAAAACTAGGATTATTGCTAAACACCCAACACTTAATCTTCAAAGTTGAGCAAGGCCTCTGGGTTCTATGTGGGACATTCAGGCCTCAGCTTTCTCAGACATGAGCACCCAGGGACCCTCACACAGGCTGATGTGCTTTTCCAGCCTCTTTCCTGGTATCTTACTGGGTGTCCGTGCACAGGCTCTAGCTCTGGCTCTCTGCGGGCCCAGAAATGCTTATAATGGGTACATTTTCCAGGAAGAAATTTATAACTTCCCTACCCTTTCACACTGGTGCCTTCCCCACTTAGCTGAGAGAAATAAGAACCACACAATAGTGAAAGCCAGGGGCAGAAGCAGGAAAGTGAGATGAAAGTGCATCTGGCCTTCCCGAGAAAAGGGGAAGGGGACTTCTGCAGATACCACTTCTTACAGTGCTGAGAAGAGACCACATAGTCAAAGACTGTGGGGCCAGTGCAGTAGCTACAGCTCAAACGTGTGTGAATTCACTACCTTACAAATGACTGTCTTGTTTGGTACTAACTGAAAAGGCAGAAGGACTTACTTCCTTGCTGTCTGCTAGGATGGCAGTGATAACGCTATTACCTAAACTTGTATCTGAGATCTCATTGAATGTCCTTGCGACCCTCAGAGTCTTGAAGGAACAGGACAGAGCAGAATAGCCAGAGCAGGTGAAGTGACATCCCGCCCTGCTCTGTGATCAGCAAAGACAGTGTGAGGGATTCCAGCCTAACCAATATCAGAGGAGTGGGTCCCTCTGTATGAGCTTGTATCAACTTTACCACTCTGTCATCACCTGGAATGCAGTTTAATACTTTACTGCCACCCTACAGAGTGTGTGGTCTGTCGTTTGACCTTTTCAGAATGGATATGTGTATCCATGATGAACATGTGTATTGCCCTGTAATATGTTTCAGATAGCATGCAACTATTTAAGATCATTTACATCTAGGCTAAGTGTTCTGCATGGGGCACAGAACAGTTTTGAATTCTTGCCTTTTTATAACTCTTATCTTTCCTACTGTCAATGGTCATTTCACAAGGTTGTTTCCAAAATATGCCCACCATCACACTTAGCTTTTTCTCATGGACTGTTTGTGACTGTGTGAAGGCACGATACAGACACCAAGATTTGGGGGCATCTATTCCTAAAAGGCAAGACCTTTTGTTTTCTTTAGATTTGATCCAAAATCAAATTGGAAATCCCTCCATCTTTCAGTTTCTGGTAAGGAAACACTGCCCCGTGTGGGGAACACACTTCAGAGGTATTTGTTCACACAGAATAGACGATTGTACTCCTTACAGGGGGAATTTGGTTTAGGAGATCCAAAGATTTAATCCTAACTGTACATTTTAATTTAAGTTTTCTTAGTGATACGTTTTAGTTGGTGAAAATGTGTATGTCTTTTTTTGTATTACATATTAGCTTAAAAATCAAAAATTTTAAATGAAAAGATGTAATATTCAATTGTTTAAAATAGTTTAGGATAAGAAAAAACATCTTTAAGATGACGTATATCTTAAAACTCATTTCCAACATCAAAATTAATTTCCTAGAATTAAAGGAGGTGCATAATACATAGTATTGATTTAGGTTTTTGCACAGAAGGATTGATTATAAAAATGGTTGTTTCAATTACTTAAGAGTTGTATTTTTTCTTCCCACACAGGATAAAGAAATTATGTCCATCAAGAAAATAAGAACCAGAAGCCAGAAGTCATCAGGACAATGAAGATATTTAGCCAAAAAATTTAAGTAGAAAAAATATAATAAAGTTAGTTTTATGATAAGTTCTAGTATAAATCTTGCCATCAGTTTCAAAGTAAATTTAGAAAGTAATGCTATCACTCTGTTTAAGGGAAGAACAACCTCCCCCCCCCCCCCCTCTTGGTTTCAGTGGGCTCCAACAATCTGACAGGGAGCTATAAAGTGGGTGAGTGAGAACAGTTGAACTCTGGTGGGGGGGGGGGGGGGCTTAGTTTAAGCTGAGGTTTACCATCAACTTGGCAAACCAAAGCCCTGAAGGGTGTCACCTCCTATAGTCCTCTACATCAGCCTTGCCTACAGTCCTGGCCATCCTGCTGCCACTGCTGAGGTGTGTGCCTGTTTCCTTCAGAATGTGCAAGGCAGGGACCTCCACCCCTGTCCAGGCCCAGCACTGAACAAAAGCTCAGCGACCATTTATGAGTCAGTGAATGAGCAGACTAATGAAAATCACAAAGACTGTCTCTAACCAGTAGATGGGGGCTGAGGAGCATTTCATCCCTGTACTAAGGACCATGCCTCCCCATTCCAAGCTATAACACTGGTTTTAGCTTCTGTCTTAGGCCCCCTTTGTGCTGCTACCACACATGGGACTGGTGATTTGTAAAGAATGGGATTTATTGCTTATGCTCTGGAGACGGGGGAGTGCAAAATAGAGGGGACCATGGGTGGTAAGAGTTTTGTGCTGCCTCATTCCCTGGCAGGAGGAGGAAGGACAAGACAGTAGGGGAGGGAGCCCCCCCCCCCCAGGGCATCAATCCATTAATGAGATAGCCCTCGGGGCCTAAGTACCTCTCAGGTCCCACCTCCCCACAGTTGCATGGGGGACACATTCAGTCCCCAGCGGCTCCTTCCATCATGTCATATACATTTTCTGAGCTCTTTATCTGCTCTCACCTGTTCCTTCCCTGACTACCTGGCAGCCTGATGTCACCTGCTGTAGAAAATAACATACCCTGAAAAGAATTGCCATTCCTGACAGATGGAAGAAAACTCCTTGCCCCACGATCTCATCAGGGTTGCTGAGTTGGGAGCTGAGGCCTCCTAAACTTCATCTTTAGTTTCAGACTCATAAACTATTGCTCCATTTCTATTTTCCACTGTGTCCCTTGTACTTTTTGTGTCCTCAAGTCAGAAAATAGCCCTTTAGTCCCTGTCTAGACTCTCTCATTTGTCCACCTTCCTAGTGTGTGCCCAGGGCAGGTGGTGCCCTGTCTCTCTGCGTTCATGTCCCCTTATATGGCATGGAGCCTGCCGCACGTAGTATCTGCTGGATGCAGGAATCTAAGATGTCTGGCTGAACTGATGGCTGTTACTTTTGGTACTTTGGCTGCCATCACAGTATTCTGAACAGTTATCCGTGGTCAGAAGGGATGATGACAGATTTTGTTTAAGGGAAGGCCCAGAGGTAGGAAGGGGACATTGGAGGGGCTTCATAGAGTAGGCTGCAGTTGAGCTGGGCCACAGAGAAGGGCAAGAGTCACCAGATAGGAGGGGGAGGGTGTCCAAGGAGAGACCCTTTCAGAGAAGGCACTTTTTGGAGGTGTGGGGCATAATTGCGACCTTGTAGGTTGGTCAAATTCTAAACCCTTAAAGCACAGGGGTGTTGCTATTACTATCTGAGTTCTAGTAACACTTCAGATTTCAAGTTAATTTTAAACCAAACAAAAATTTCAATCAATTGTGTGCCTGTGGATCAGAACATTCTGAGTGACAAAAAAAAAAAATCCTTTAGAACTCAATTCTAACCAAAAATTTCCCTGAAAGATAATCAATATATCTCCCCTGGGTCAATTTTTAGGATTGTGCTAAGGGTGGTTTTCATTACATGGCTACAGGTGCTGGAAGCTCCTTCATGGGCTCCCCTTGTGTTTACAAGACACATTGCCACACAACACACCATTTAGTAGCTGGGGAAGGGGCTCTGACAAATATCCATCCACCTGGCTAATTGCGCATTTGAAAACAAGGAGCAATAAATACCTGCATGTTCTCCAGTGGTTCAGTAACTTCCTGAGCTGGAGTTGCCAGGTGAGTTTTCTTGTGCTGGGAACGTCCCAGTGAACAGAAGAGAGCAGAGGGAGGGAGCTTCATTACCACCTGGTGTGTGCGTAAGTCCAGGCTTGCGAGGGGGGGTTCCATTTACCCTGTGGATGGGAGTGGAGGTGCCCATTACCACAGGGACCAGCATCCTGGCTCCCTCCTTGTGGTCTAGGATGCCATCTCAGTGGGAAGGAATGGGTTTGGGAGTCTGGTGGAGGTGCTGGGAGGTATAGGGCCAGTTGCTTTTCAGGGTTGTTTTGCAGGAGCAGAGTGGTTACCGTCTGCAAATTATCTGCTAAGTTGCCCCTTTGCTGCTTCTTTGGCTAGTGAGATCTGGCTTTTGTTAGGGCTTGTTTCTGTTTGTGGGCATTGGTGTTTCTGGGATGCTGGTTTTAGATGCTAGTCTGGGTGCATGAGGCAAAAAATAAATAAAAAATCAACACTCAGAGAACTCACCACTATGTCACTCTAGTCTTGAGGTCCTCACTGGTCTGCCTTCTTTCCACCTTTCAGAGTCTTTTAATGTTTGTTTTATACACGTAGTGCCCAGGGTTTCTAATTGCTCTTAGTGGGAACAAAATAGGAAAACATGTTTATACCATCTTCCTGGAAGCACAAGTGAACTTGCTTTAGGGAACCACAAGGGCTTCCCAGGTGTTCTGAGTAACTGAGGTAAAAAGGAAGCACTGAGCGGGGTGGGGAGGTCAATCTAAGGCTGGCTGTCCCCATCACTAGGAGGCCCTGCCTCTGCCTCACCTACTCATGCCCACCACCTGCCTGGCTCAGTCTCTCCTTGAGAATTTGAATCTTTGTCTCTTTTCTGGAGGATGAAACTTTATGAAACTGATTCCATGCTACTGGGTGCAGGCTGTAAAAGATGTCTGCCTGCTTGAAGCCAGTGTCTTCACAGATGTCTTCATAGGCTGGCATCTTAGTCCTGGAAAAATGCTTTATCATAACTAGCTGGTCATTCATTTACAGTAAGGAAGAAACATTTGGGAAGAAACACTTGCAGAAAACTTTGGGTGGCTCAGCATCAATACTGCCCAGCAAGTCGTAATCTTTACCCCTCAGAGTCTTGCGCCACACCTGATACTGTCCCATCCAGTCACCCAAACACCAGAACTGGGCCTCAGACTCCTCCCATGGGTCAGCCGGATCCATGAACAGGGAGACTCTTTTCCTTCCACAAATGAGAAGTCAGATTGCTGAAACACCGCCTGGTGTTGGACTTCATTGCACTGCATGAGATAGTCAGATGTCGGGTGGCGGCAGGGAAGGAGAGGAGTCAGGCAGGGGGAGGGGGCTACCTGGGAAGAGCCCTGAGAAGGCTGAGTAGGGGGGGATATCCTTCAATCACACCTCAGTGATGCTGCTGGGAACCGGGTCATACCAACAGCTTGCTGTGACCACAAACACATGAGATGAGACCACAGTGCCTCCAACGTTAAGGCCAGGAGTATTAGCTCTAGAAAGGAAAGAAATCAAATGGCTCAATCATTCTGTGGACTATCTTGGCCTAGGATTGCCAGCATTTAGAAACAGATTTGTGAAAGAATAAAGCAAATACTCAACTCCGATGATCTACTATTCAGCAAACTGGTTTCTTCTATTATTGTGCAGACGCCACTGGTGAAACAGTAAGCATGGGCCATCTCCCTTCAGCTCCATCACATACCTGCATACCTGCCCTATGTCCCTGGTCATACAGGAGTACAAATGGACACAGGCGTGTGGACCAGAACGGGAAGCTGTACACAGACAACTGTTACAACAGGAAGCTGGGAACCTGTCTTGACAGCAGTGGTCCAGAGGTCAGGCCAGCAGTGCTCAAGTCACAGCCCCTGGTTCACCTGTCAGAGGTCCCACTCTGCCGGGCCGTGGCCTCTGCAGCCCATGGGAATGTTGGCTGTGCATTCCTAAGGTACAGCTTCCTCAGAAAATGTCAGTGAGATGGATCTCTCTGTGTGTGGACATTTCTTTTCAAACTCTGTTTTAGGGACACACTTTTTTTAGGAGACAGAATTTTTATTTCTTTTTTAGGATATAGGCATTTTGTTTCTTTTGGTCTAGTCTTAAGGAGATATTATTAAAGTTGAATTGTGTGCCTCCTAGAAGAAAGCACAGATATCACTAAAACAGAATTTTAAAAATCTGGAGTGGATGCATGTTTCGATAATAGTGTACCAATTTCAATTTTAGGTCTTTATTTATCACCTTCAAGTTTTGTTTTTGTTTTCATTTTCTGTTTTCAAAAATTGAGTCTATTTTTTCCTCAACAACTCTTGCTGAATTTGCTGAGAAAATTGTACTTTATGAACATCATTGAAAATAAAATTCTGCTCTATTATGGAAAATTGTACACTAAATGGATATTGGTTTGTATTTTATATGGTGTCACTGACTTATGGATAGTGAGATTACATAAGTTTTTATTTTGTTAAATCATGCATTTCCAAGCAAAATATCACAGCTCTATTTTTTAAAGTATTAAGCCTCATAAATTTTAATATGGTTTTCTTTTTTCATAAATTATGTCAATTTCTATGACTAGCATGTTTATATACCATATATATACTCGAGTATAAGCCAAGTTTTTTTGGCACAAAATTTGTGCTGAGTTCGAGTTTTTTGGCACAAATTTTGTGCCGAAAAAACTCGGCTTATACTCAAGTATATACGGTACTTTAAGGTTTGCAATGGCTTATTCCATCTTTTACAATTTGCTTGAATTTTTACAATACAAACTTTGGAAAACTTTGTTATAGAGAAGTTTGCCTGTTGAAACATCTATCATTTGAAGACTCAGAAACAAAAGACGTATTTGTGTCATAAGCATCTTTTCATAATTTATGACAAAATCGAAATTACATAAAATTACATATAGAGACTGTTCTAACATTTAAGCCTCTTGAATCATGGACAATCATTTTTTATATTCTTTTCGAATAAGGAGAATAAGGCATTTGGAAGAAGTAGTTCTCTTTATAAATTTACACACAAAACAATTTATGGAGGCTGTTAGTTCCCTGTTCTATGACGATAATCTTTTAACTGAAACAAATTAAAATGTTTTCTGATATTTTATAGAGACACTTTGAGTGGTTGATTTGTTTAACTTGGTGTTACAATTTTTTGTTAATGAAATCTACCTGGACATTAACAGGCATATTGGTGTGGTCATTATTGAGAAATGATTGATAAGCAGATGTGCACACTTAATGTCTACACCTTGAGTTTGAGGGGTAAGTGAATACCCATGAAACTATCACCACCATCCAAGCCATAAATCTATCCATCACTCCCAAAAGCTTCCTACTGCCCCATTGTTATTGGTTTGTCATTATTTGTGGTAAGAACACATTGATAGGGTCAAACCCTGCCCAAATAGGGTGGACCCTCCTAAAAGAATCAACTCCCTACCCTCTCCCACAGGATGTCCCACCTAAGAAAGGTGAACTGGTCAACACCCTACCCCACCCCACGGATGTCCCACCTTGGAAAGGTAAATGGGCCAACCCCCACCCTTCCGATAGATGTCCAACCCAGGAAAAGGAAAGTCCTGACACTCACCTTTCCAACCTTTAAAACCCTCATCCACCATTACCCACATGTGGACTTCTTCCTGGTTGGACATCCACCCCACCTGTACTCAGGTGGAATAAAGCCATTTTATTTTATTTTATTTTTTCCCGCAGCATCTGCAAACTTTTTATTTCACCTAGAACCTTTAAAAGGGATTCATTAGGAAGTTATTGAAAATGGTATCACTCTATAATCATATATATCAAATATATATATATAATACTGTATATAAAGTACATATGCAACTTGATTTTAAAACTTGATTTCCAGAGAATAAAAGTACAGAAATTACAGATAATTTTCTTGATGTTTTGGTGCAACTGTCTTGAGAAGTGGGAGGTGATACCTAGATTTCTTTTTCTTTTTCTTTTTGGAATAAAGCCATTTTAATTGTACAACCTAGGCTTTTGTTTTCCTTTTGTCTTGCACCTTGGAATAATCTTTCATCTTTGTAACCTTTCACATCTAACATAAGATCTGCTTTTAGCCAATTTTAAGTAAACAATACAATTTTGTTGCCTACAGGAGCTGTGCTGCCAACACACCAGGATTTATTTATCTTGTGTAACTGATACTTTGGGCAGAGGAGAGGGAACCTGAGGAGGTGAAGGTTGAAGTGTGGCCATTGTTAAAAGCATAGTCTCCATCAGCCCTTCTCTTTGGTTCACTCCCAACCTTTGCTGGGGCTCAGACTGGCAGCAGTTGCACCTGACCTGGTGAGTGGGGGCAGTGTCTGACTGTTCTTTGCAGCAATCCTCCTCTAAAAGGCACAACTACCAGGAGCAGGGAGCCTGGTGGTGGGGGGGGGGCTACATTTGCCAGAGAGGAACTTGCTGGGGGCAGGGTGAACAGCACTCCTTACCTGCAGTGAGATAAGGCTGCCCTAAGGCTGGGAGCTTGAGTGGAGCTACTGTACTGACCTTTTGTGCTGCCAAAAGGGGAAGTTTAGACCGCACAAAACCAGACGTAGGAGGAAGGCTGGCTGGGAGGGGACTTGGGAGGGAGTCAGACACAAGAGGATGTAGGATAGGACACCCACTATGACCCCTCTCCTACAGTTCTTATCTGCTGTGTCTGGAGTCAGTGTAATTTGACACGAGGACACTCTCAGAGGGACTGATATTGGCAGAGCACAGAAACAAGGCCAGGAGGGGGGGACCTGTCCCAGGAAGAGCCCCCAGCACCGAGGAGACCCTGAGACCCTCTGAGATGCTGTTCAATCCCCACCTGCAGCCACTCATGCTGCACTGCCCCACCACACCCAGCCCTGGCTGCAGCCTGGGTGGACCCTCCCCTGAGGCTGTCCCCTCTGCAGTCTTGGTCATCCCCCTCCTCTTTCTCTCCTCCTCCTCCTCCGGGATCCCTTTCCTGCTTGTCTCTCCTGGAGTCCTTTCCCCAGACAGTTGCCCCTCTGGGATCTGCTTCCTTCCCCTTCCCTCTTGGCTCCTGCCCTGTACCCTAGGCTGTGGCTGTTTGCCTCCAAGTGTCTGCCCTCTTGGTTGCGAAGTCCTGAGAGGCAGACACAGATGGATGCTTCCCATCTTGGTCTCTTCCACTACTGACTCCGAGCCTAGATGGGTCACTAGAGGGGTCATGAGATGCCCCTAGTGGAGGCTGCCCAGACTCGGCTGAGCCAGAGGCAGAGTGCCCAAAGAATTCCCTGGCCTTGTACAGACTCCAGGTGCTCTGGGACTGACCCAGCCAGAGACGGCGAGCAGCTTTCCATGTGGCTGCCGCTCTTCCATGTGGCTGCCGCTCTCTAACACGGGGGAAGAGGTCGAAACTTTCGTGTGGATTCATTTCGGATGCCTACCAGCTAAATGTGCAAGCTGTCCTCTGGTAAGTGGTCGTGGCTTTGACAGGTTATTACAAACCTTCCCAAGGCAGACAGTACCCGGCAGGGCCCCTGACATGGGGGGCAGGGCGTGGCCTTGTGCAGCTGGCCTGCAGCCTGTCTCCCTCATTACAGACTTCCATCTCCATCACTCCTTCAGGCTGAATGACCTTGTTCTGCCCCCAGAGCATCGCCTCATCATGTATCTGGAGAGGGGAGGATCACCATCGTTCTTATGCTGAGCAAAATTGTATTTTGGAGGAATTCTGCAGCTCTGGGGTTGCATTAAACCCATCTGTACATTTCAACAATTACTTTGGGAGTTTCTCAAACATTTTTTAATGTGCTAATTTAATGTCAAATAACAGATCAAAGAGGGCAATGTGTGCAGAGTTGCTGAATTTGGAAGGGCCAGGGCACCATGGGAGTGTGGCAAAGGCTTTTGTATCTGGTGGTCCTGGGTTCAAATCCTGTTTCTTCTGTTACCACCCATCTGACTTGGGGCCAGGTCCTTATCTTCCAGAAGCTCCATTTCTTAGCTCTTGTTGGGTTATTGAGGAGGTAATGTCCGATAAAGGGCCCTGTACACAATGGGTGCTCATGCGCTGAGAGCTGCTTATGTGTATACAGCCTACTGTATAAATTGGAAATATATATTTGAAAATAGCAAAAGAGGAAATAAGGGAAAGTGTTGTCACTGTCACAGCTGTTCTGGGCCACCTGCTATAATGTGCTTTTAATAATTCCATCATAACAGTGGTGATTACTGTAAAGCAGTTAGGAATTTCCATGCTCACTTAGAGGCTTTCCCTAATAACAAGGGCAGGGGCCCAGGGAACCAGCATGTGTTGGCCTTGATTTTGAAAGTGGGTCTGTTTGCATCATGCAGGAAGGTGCTTTGGTAGGGACAGGATGATCTTGCACGGGGTTCAGGGACTGGGAAATGGGGGACCCACACCCGGACCACATGTGGCCTGGTTCTGGGCCCACCTTTCCAGGCACAGGGTGTTGGTGGAGTTTTATAGCCTGGGGCATTTCAGACCTGTCCTGAGGATACCTTCCTCCGTGCAGGGCAGGGAGGAACCAGCATCTGTTTAACTGGTGCTTGACACCTACAAACACATTTAGTGAACAAAATCAGGTGGGCAGAGCATTTGTGTGCCCAAACACGGGGAAGGGCCTGCTGGAACACTGCAGACACTCCCTCAGGTGGCACTGTGGTCACTTTCACAATGACATCCCTGGCCAGGTGCAATGGCCCAGGCCTGTAATCCCAGCACTTTAGGAGGCCAAGGTCTGAGGATCACTTGAGGCCAGCAGTTTAAGACCAGGTAGGGCTACAGAGGGCTAAAAAAAAAAAACTGTGTGTGTTGGCACACCTGTAGTGTTACTTAGGAGGCTGAGGCAGGAGGGTGGCTTGAACCCTGCAATTTGAAGTTACCATGAACTGTGATTGCACCACTGACTGCACTGCAGCCTGGGGCGAGAGAATGGGACTTATCTAAAAAAAAAAAAAAAAAAAAAAAAAAAAAAAGACGACAAATTCCATGTATGGGTCTTTTCAGCTTTTTTGAAAACAAAATTATTGGCTGATAATAATACCATGGATGGGAGGGGTTTCTTTCAGGGGGAAGGGACTGTCATGGGATCTCAGCACACAGAACAGAAGCCCTTATGAAACTCATGCCTCTGTGTAGCCTCTGTCCAGCTCTCCCTTGCTCAGCGGCAGCTGCTGGTCCCACAAGCTAAAGGGAAATGGACCTTGGGCTGCAATTGCAGGCGGCTGCTTTGGCCCAGAATTCTGGAGGGAACCTGACCCCTGGAAGCATTTTTTGATCTTCATCTGATCCCTAAAAGAAATCTAAACTCTTATTTATGGTAAAAACAGCACATTGCCGCAGTGTGGGAAGTGACAGGAAGTCATGTGGTTTCTGCTGCGTCTTGTGGTGCTTCCTGGCAGGTGGACTGAGCAAGTAATGCCACCATTTGAAGAAAGCCCATGAATAACAAAGGTTGGCATCTATATTTTTAAAAGAATGACAAGAAACTAATAAGGAAAAATCAAGTAGGGACAGTTAAGAAAATGTGTAAAAACATGAATTGGTGATTCATTGATAAAATACAAGTAATCCATCTGTAAAAAGATGCTCAACTCACTAGAAATCTGGGAAATGCAAATAAGAATGAACTGTCACTTTTTAGCCCATTTGTTTTGCAAATCTAATTAGGTTTGGTAATAGCCAGGGTGAGGGGCATCTTGGGAAATGGCACTGTCACACACTCTAGGTGGGGGACTGGGTGGGAAAACCCTTTGGAGGTGGCAGTTAAATTTGAGCCAGAAACTTCACTTCTAGGAAACTCTCACATAGACGTAGAATGTACATAGTGTGTGTGTGTGTGTGTTCATTATAAAAGTGAATTATAAAATTGCAACAATTGGAAACAAGCTAATGTCCATCACTGGGGAAAAGACTGGACGGATCTTGTTGTGTTTATACTGTGGTATAAAGGACAAGCAGCCGACACAGACCAAGGGGGCTGTGTAAGTGATGAGGCCTTGGAGGGTCTGCGTCACATACTCGGGGCTCCCTGCTGATTTCGGCAACACTAGGCCCAGAGCCAATTGCAGCTGGCATGTGCCAGGGAGCTGGTATCCCAGAGATGACCTTTCCCTGATGGGATGAGGGCTGTGGCCAGTGCTCCAGCATCTGCCCTTCATGCAGATGAGGTGGGAGACTCCTCGGGTGTCTTGGCAGAGGCAAGCTCCCAGCAGTGGTCTCCGTAGCACCCCTCTGAGTGGCCTCCTGAGAAGTACCTCCTCCTGAGTGCCTGTCTGCCCTTAGGTCTGTCAGCACCTCGCGCCATTTGTGTTTCTGTCTGATGAGGACTTTGAAGCCAGTGTGGTGGTTGTCCCTTTGCAGACCTGAGCACCTTCCATGGCAGTGGGCTCAGGAAGGGTTGGTTGGGTCCATTGGACCCTGGTTGATGTCCAGGTGGTGCCCTCACTCTGCCCTTTCCAGGCCTCCTGGTCCCTGGATCCCTCCTGCTCTCCCATTGCCTCCAGGTGGACCTCCCCGTCTCCAGTTCTGCTCACCTAGAGGAAGGGCCCTGTGCACACCCAGAGCAGCAGGGGTGCTGCTTGTCTAAAAATCAGTAACTAAAGGGCCTACAGCAGCAAACATATCATGTGATTTGTGTGTGTGTGTGTGAGAGAGAGAGGAAATAAAAACTTTTCAAGTCATCCAGTTAAGCAAATATAACAGGGCTTATAACATATATTTATTTATTTTTATGACAGAGTCTCACTTAGTGACCCTGAGTAGAGTGCTGTGGCATCATAGCTCACAGTAACCTCAAACTCTTGGGCTCAAGAGCTCCTCTTGCCTCAGCTTCCCCAGTAGCTGGGAATATAGGTGCCCACCACAACACCCAGCTAGTTTTTCTATTTTTAGTAGAGACAGGGTCTCACTTTGCTCAGTCTGGTCTCAAACTCCTGAGCTCAGGCTATCCTCTGGCCTCCCAGAGTACAAGGGTTATAGGCATGAGCCACTGCACCCCGGCCTCATGGCATTTGTTAAACAAACACAACATATAATAAACAGAATATGCTTACATTCCACATGGGGCCTAGAGCTGAAAGGGTAAACCGGTGTGTGGAGAAGGATGGAGAGGGGAGGGGAGGGGGCATTTGGGGAGAGATTATCAGAGATACACAAGTGTGCACAGGAGAAGGGTGTGCAAAGGGAGGCCTAATCAGGATTAGAATTTAAGAAGAAAGACAGGTTTTCTAATTTCACAGAGCTGTGGACTTCAAAGTGTGAAGATGTTGTCCTAGGAAACTCAGGGTTAGGGTTTGGGTTGGTTAGGGTTAGGGTTAGGGTCCACTGCTCACAGCGCTGCAGAAGAACACAAGCTCCCTGGAGGAGGCGCTGTTACTCTCTCCTTCAAGCAGACCAGTGGGCCACTGGCCATGGTGACCACTCACCTCTTAGGGGCTGTTTCTGTGCCCGGCCAAAGCTAAAATTTAAAAGCCCTAAAACAGATTATCTATGTAACCAATAATGGATGTCATGTCTAAAAGGATGTAAGGCACGGGAATGAAATGAAGAGATTTCAGAAAAGAGACATGGCTGGTAGTCAAAGTAAAGGTTTATCCTTGCGTCAGAGTGGTTTACATCTGGAAATTTGCATATACAAGGAAGTCAGCAACATTCACTGGCATTATAGTCATAGCAAGATCAAATTATAAATGTAATGAAAGAGACTATGATAGTAGAAACTGTAATACATACATGTATTATAAAGATTGCACATAAATAAAACACAACTTAGTTAAACAAATGAAGTATTAGTAATACATTTTAAAAAAATAACATGGGCATGTCCCCAAATACTGAAACACAGGTGTCAGGCTTGTTTTAAAAAGTTTTTAAAAACACATAAAAATACTTTTTAAAACACTGGTGTGCATTCATCACTCGTTTAGCACGCGGAGAGAAACCCTCAAGTCAGTCACACAGTGACCGATACAGCACGTCGATCAGAATGGCCGTCTTCTAATCGCTGTTTGGTGCGGGAACGCAACTGCATGCAACATAGAATAATGTGGAAGGAAGAATGGCGTCCGTCCACATTGGCTGTTTGTTCTGTACAATGGACTTTCTTTGACTGAAGGGAAGAAGAGATGAACTTTCTAGATCGCACGGAGAAGATTCTGATCCCCTTGCATGCAGTTACCCCCGGAGACTGAACTGGGGCCTTGGCAGAGGCCATGCGGCTGCGACAACCCGCCCTCTGAAGGGCCAGTGTTGTCCCAGATTGAGGAGGGGGTGGAGTCCTGCATCCCAAGAGCGGCTCTGCCTTGTTTCTGGAATGGGAAAGGCTTGGGAACACGGCAGAACCCAGTAATGGACATCTGGAAAATGCTCCAAGCAGGCAGGAATAACGCGAGAACAGGGTACTTTCCTGAGGACAGCCTGAAAGGTCTACCTTAAAGGTACTTCTTGATACAAGAGATGCCAATTAGACCATCAAAGGGCTTCAAGGATCCTAAGGGTCCCTAAACTTGGACCAGTGCCTACACACCTTAATTTTGCCTTTGAAACTCTGGCATGAGTCACCAGTGTGAGGTCATCTTCATCATCAAGAGCCAGCTCTGTTTCTAAGGTTCAGGTGCTGAAAAAAGCTTATTCGCCTCTTTTCTCTCACAGTCAAAGAAAAGCTTTTAGGTTTGGGTTTTAACAATGAGAACAAAGGGGACCATCTGGTGTTCCACCTAAAGCTTAATCCCCGCGCAGAGCAGAAGAGAGGGCTGCAGAGCTTCAGCAGTGGGCAGCCAGGGACTCAGCTGGAGGTGCCAGCAAGCGGCCACAAGGTGTGCTTCTATTTCTCTTGCCCTTGGATGGGCTCTGCATGGTGCAGCAGGTGAAAGGCTTGGTGATCTAGGACAATAACCCACCCCCCCTCAATGAACAGGGGATAAATACTGCAACAGGCAGGCGTAATCGGTTATCAGCGAAAATGTCAAATAAGGCCTTTATATCTATGTATCTCTTCTAAAAAGCAAAAATGTACCAAAAATGCACGTACTAAATGTCTCAGTAAGGTAGACCAGATGTATTCCTGTTCCTGTTGTGCTCTGCAGGTGCCTAGTGGCCACGGGAGATCCGTGGTAGCTGTTAGTACATTAAAGGTTCCTAATTGGTGCCCCCTGCCTGCCCTCCCCCAGCTTCACAAGCCAAGCGTATCTGGCAGTGGAATTATTATTTATCCAGTGTCAAAGGTCTCAGTAGTGTTTCCATTATTTCCATTCAAAAATAAGTTAGCTTTAAGAGTAAGGATTTCTCTTTTTCTTTTATTAAAGGTTGTGGAGTGGGACTTTAAAAAAACTGTATAAATCTAGATTTCAAGGTCTCTTTTCTTACAAACGATCTTAGCTTTTTACAAGAAACTTTTAAATACCAAAATGATCCTCAGAAAATGTAAAGTTTTAATTATGTGTGGTTACTCTACTGTTCCTGCCCCAGTGTGTGCCCTTGGACTGTGCTGTGGCTTCAGCTGACATCTGGGTGGGAGGTGGTTTGTGTTGAGCCTCCGGGTGGAGCTTGGGACACACCGACAGCTGGCAGGATGGGAGGGGGAGTGGGAGAAGCAGCTGGTTGGATTCTCTCAGGGCTGTCGGCATCAAACAGACAGACAGACCACAAGTGATGCTTCAGACTGTGGCTCCAGCCACCAAGGTTGCTGTGCCTGAGGGCACAGGCCACCAGGATGACCCGGTATTTACATTTCTCTCACCCAGCCATGATGGGATAGACATGGTCTTGAATAAACACATTTTTGAGTGTTATTGTGCAGTCACCAACTACTGTAATATATTCAGGACCTGGATTTAGGTTGCAAAGTCTTCTTGCCATGTAAAGATAGATCACCTGGGTGGGGACTGAGGACTCTACCAAAGTCCCTGTTCACGTTGTATCTTCACCAACAGTTTGCCTTCAAAAAATGCTGCTTTTCAGAGTTGTAAGGTCAGTGTCAGGAAAGGGAATTTTCAAATGACATCTGAGTCCTTGACTGTTCTCTTCCCAGCAAACTCTGTTTAGGCCTTGCATAAGCACACTTGGCACAGTTAGGCTTAGAAGACTGTGTGGTGAGCGTGTGAAGTGAAATGCTAGGAATCTAATGAAAAACTAAGACTTTTACTGATATTAGCAGAAATATATATTTTCTGGGATTATTTCACCTTAATACATTATTTTAATTTTTGAAAGGGATATTTTAATAACTTTATGATAGCTGGCCTTTAAGGTGTAACAAAATATATACAAAGAAATTAGGAAGGATATTAACGTCAACTGTGAAATAAATTAATGTGATTTTTACAAAATATACTGACCATTAAATTAAAAAATATTTTAAGGCAGGAATCTTCATTTGAAATTAGCATAATCAGAAAATATATCGATAAAATCTTGTACCACTTTGTAGCAGAATTCATACTGTTCCTGAAAAGAAAGAACAAGAACATATTAAAATGCTATTTCTGAAATTATATTTGATTAATTTTGGAGAAACATTCATAAATAGGACATAAATAAATCTATTTATTTAAACACTATATACCTTTATGTGCCTTAGCTTCTGTTACATAATTAAATTTTTAGTCAGGCACATGACCTGTTTTCCTACGTAGAAATTTTTAGTGTTTAGTTACAAACGAGTATAGTTTAGAATAGTCTAATTAAAATGTCTCTCATTTTCATACTTAAACTGGAAAACAACTATTCTACACTGAAAAAAGAGAATCAGAGCACTAACATTGCCAGATAAACTTCATAATGCAACAAAAAGTAAGCTATCAAAGTAAAATAAAATAAAAATATAGACTATTTTGAGTCTAAATTTACTCTACTAAAGAGACGATGTTTCATATACATTTTACTAGACTTCAGAAGAATCATGCTTTGTGTTTGAATAAGGCCTTTGTCTCCTGAAAGTGCTTTTGCACCCTGTGCGTCCCTCTTTCTCCTGCAGCCTCCAGAGGGACAGAGCCAGGCCGGGACATTAACAGGCTGCCGGCTGGGTGTGCCTGTGGCATCCTTAGCAATGGGCACTCCATGGTAAAAAATGACACAGGGGTGGAAAGTGACAATTGCCAAACTTTTCTCGAAGAGCTGCCAGTGAGTCTTTGGAAAACCAGGTGGGCAACATGGACAACAGCCCCCTTCCCCGAAAGGCTACAGTCACAATAGACAATAGCTCGCCTGTCTCTCCCACAGAAGGGTCTGGGTATGTGCAGATCCCTGAGTGGGGCCTGTGAGCATGGGGCTGGGAGAGGCTCGAGAAGCCTCAGAGGCCTCAGACTGTCCTCCACATCTGCCCTCCACACCTGCCTCTCTTCTTTTCCATATATTAGCCGTGGCCTCTACTCGGCACACGTCGACCCACATCTAAAGGCTTCTGGGTTGAAAGATGCCAGATGGGAGCTGGCTCAGCCCTCCCACAGTTTTGGGCTGGCCAGGATGCCGTGGAGCTGGAGGCAAATCTTCATGTGCCTCCAGAGAAAGACTAGGTGGACCAGAAACTATGGTCCTGAGTTTGCATGAAGTTGCCGGGAGGGCCAAGACTAGGCTGTGGGGGTCCCCACTTCTGGCTACTAAGATCCCCACCTGATCAGCCAGCTCTCAGAAGGAAAAGGAAAGTGAATTTGCAGACAGAATTCCTAATAAGTGTACAGGCTCTCTTCAGAGGAGCAAGTGTCTTCAGGGCCCTCATGAAGGGTTACATGTGCACACCAGCTTTCGACTCCACTTCTTCAACTTCAACTTGGAGCTTCATCAGCTGAAAATCAAGCTGGCTCCACTTTGGAGGGAAATGGAGACGGTCATTGACCACTGGCTACTCTCATAACGAACACCTGAGCTAACTGTTGTGGGTCCTACGCTGTCTTGAGCACTTGTGACTGGTGGCCAGTGATGGATGAAGTCTATTTCAGCAGGGTGCTGGGACAACACGGGCCACACCCAGGAGCTTAGAAATTCCTGGCTGAGCCATGAGGCTCTAGGAAAACAAAGGCACCATGGCCTTTGGAAGGCCAAATTTGACTGCAGGCTACTTCAGATGTTGGAAGCAGGTCTTTCCTGAGTGATCAGCAATTAGAAACTAGTTTGTGAGCCCACTTGCAGGGCTGAGTCAACCTGCATGTCATTAAGCTTGTTCCCAGGGTCCAGGGTCCCAATACCACTTTTGAACTTGATAACAGCACATTTTAAAACATACATTAGAAGTTTGTAGAGCAGTTCACTTTGACACAAGCTTGTGCCATCAGCGCCTCTACTCAAGCGGTCTTTGTTATTGAAATTGGCAGATGGGCCCTCCTCCAAGTCGTGTCCAGAGACAGCCCCCAGTCAGAGACCCCAAAGAAGGAAGGCTGTACCGTGAAAAGTCGCAGCTGACTCTTTTCCATGGGAATCTTACCTTCCCACCTCTCCCTACACTTGAACTCCTTTAATGAAACATACATCAAATGCAACATGAAACAATTCTCAACTCTTCTGGTAACATCCTTATCGCTCAGATTCTTACCAGAGTTTGCACCATATGTGGTCTCTGAAGTCGTAAACTCTTCACAGCTTGAAAGACGTCTAAAAGTCCCTCAGCTTTTACTCGTTCCAAAATGTTGCTGAGGGCTATAAATGTACCTGTTCGCCCAGCACCAGCACTGTGGAGAAAAAGTGCTTAACGCAGATAATCAAACTTGAACTTGGGAAGTGGACGGCTCACACCCAACCCCTGCATAGCAGCTGTGGAGCAACAATCCCTGGAAATGACCTGTCTGAGCAGATTTTTAGTGTCATTGTATGAAGCTTAGCTTCTGAGCACTTTCCTCATTACAGCAGACAGACGTTTCCCAACATGGATCAGGAGCATTTATGGGTTTTTAAGCTCAGGTAACCACTTCCCCGTCCCTTGTGTGTGCCACGTCCCTTGTGCGTGCTCAACGTGTGGGCCCAGCATCAGTGCCACCTGGGACTTGTTAGCAGTGCCCGCCCTCCTGGTCCAGGTGCAGGGAGGAGGTAACTCTGATACAGACCTCCTTCCCATGCTGGGGACTCTCTTCTGAAGCAGATGATGCTTAAGGGGTGTTAAGAGGACACTGACTATTGGGAACAGTCAGAAAATTGACACTTCCCAGCAACGACAATTTGAGTCAACTCCATGAAAGATGTTCACAGTCCGATGAATCCCTCAAGAGCAGAGCTCCCACTCTCTCAGGAGAGGGTAGTGAGCAGGTGTGAAGGAGGCTGGTCGGCCTCACAGCACTGCCCCGTGGGCCCCAGAATCTCAAGTGGGGGTTTATTCTAGGGCCCCAGTCCTGCTGAGCAGCCTTTTCCTGCACCTTCCTTCCCATAGGTGGGACACAGTCCTGGGATCTTGCTCACCTTTGCACCCCACTTCCCTACACATGCTAAGCCCATAGCCTGGGTTTGCAGAGGCAGAGCAGGAAGGAACTCATTTCTAGTTTGTTCTATTAATAGATGACTTCTCGGAGGCATCAGGAACTGAAAACCAAGGTGTGCACTCCACATACCGGCCAGGCCAGGAGCACGCCCAGGAGGTCCAGCTGTGGGAAGCGGCCCCGACTATCTAAGCTGGGTGAGCAGTGGGCAGTCACAAAGACCTCAAGTCACACGGGTGAGAAAACAAACAGAACTGCAGTTTTAGGAGCAAATGGGCACCACTCAAGAGTAAGAACACCCCAGCCTTCTGCTCGCAAGAGCTTTATAAGGGTGTGGAGGGGCCTGCCAGGACTACTGGGCAACAGAGGCCAGTGGGTGGGACTGAGACTCACCTTGCCACCTTCATGTGCCAGGAGCCAGGGGCTATGCTGGGGGCTCACTGTCTCTAGGGGTGTTCCTGGCTGCGCACCTCTGACTTTGGGACTAACTTGGAGGGAACATGGCCACAGGGCTCCTTGAGCAGTCCCTGCCTGGACCCCTCATGTACCTCGGAAGACCACCCTGCCCGACTCACTGCCACGGCCCAGGGAGAGGATAAGGGGGTGGACACGCAGTCGGACCAGGACAGTCTTTCAAAGTGTTTAGCGGGAAGGCATGACAGACACATCCTGGGGGTGTGTTCCTCCGGCTTCCCTGGGCAGTTTTGATGACTTCCAAAGTGCAGGGAAGTGTGCATGTGAGTCGCTTCCTGCCTCCTCCCTCTGAAATGCGTGTATGATACGATGACGTTCATGCAGGTGTGGAACTGTGTGTGTGTGTAAGGGAAGGGTCTGGGAAACACCACCGTGGGCACAGCAGCACTGGGGCGTGTGGCCCGGGTCCACCCCACCGGGAGGCTGGCCACTACCTGCAATGCACTGTGATGGGGTGGTTGCCCGTCTGCTGCTGCTGCTTCTGCACAGCCGCGATCAGATCAATCATGCCTTTGCCCTCGGTGGGGATCCCGATCTCGGGCCAGCCGTGGAAGTGGAACTGGCGTACCACACGGACCTGCTCCTCCTGGCGGGCCAGCGGCTGCGGGGCAGGAAGGGTGTCAGTGCTGCCTCCAGGGGCCATCCTAAGCCCACTGCCCCTCTAGGGATCAGGTGGATGGAGTTCTCCTTGGGTCTTTTGCACCCCCAGGAACCTCGCCCAGGTAGCCTGAAGGTGTTTGTAGTGAGCTCCCCTAAAGCAGAAGGCTGGAAGTTTGCTGCTCCTTCTGCGTGAGAAGTAGCACATCCGGAAGATGCTCCCTGAGAGCCTGAAGGGCCACCCAGCGCTTCCAGGGAGCCTTTGCAGCCCTGCTGGAGAGAAGGGAATCACCTTTCTCAAGAAGCCTGGGGGCCGCGTTCCCCATCAGGGGAGATGAGCAGCTTCTGAGTCTGCGACCAGGCCATTCTGTCCCCACTTGGGAGAGGGCAAGTCCCTGACCGGGCACTTTGCCGTGCTGACCCCCTGGAGCTCAGGGCCAGACCCACTGGGGGTCCTCCCACCTGCAACTGACATTCTTTGCCAGGGAGGGAGAGTGACCAGAACCCAGAACCTAGTGCAGACGGGGACAGCTGGGGACTCTGAGAAAGCACTTGGATGAGGGCCTTCCAGGCCTCTGTGGCTTCATTTGTCCCCTTTGTACTCCTGCCTTGGCTAATGCCATTCTCCTCGGATGGGAGCAGGAAGCAGTGAGGCATAGTGGATGCTGCTTGGAGTCATCTCTCTGCCCCACCGTCCTGTGGGAACTTTACAAGAGGCCTGAGACCTGCTGTTGGATAGCAGGGCTCCCTATTAAACCCATGGGCACTCAAAGCCGCCTGGGACTCCAGAAGGAGCACAGCAGATGCACAGCCACATTCTGGTAGGACGACAGGCAGAACCCCGAGTGATGGCAGGGGGTGCATCAGTCTGCAAGAGCCTCAGGAGCGAAGACAACGTACCTGATTGAAAGTGACCAGGAAATCTCGTACACTGATGGCTTCAGAAAGGGTATCGCTCTTTATTTCAATGGTTATGTCTCCATGGGTGACTGAGCCCTCTGTTGGCCAATACTGGTAGCATTTATCCTTGGGGGGAAAAATACAATTTTAAGTCTTGTAATAAATAACTTGCCGCTAGCAGTTTTGACTCTATGAGGCAGAATTGCTCTCAAATCATTTAATGTATTTCATCTGACCAAAAGAATTTTATGAATATGAATGCCTGTTAATGCCTTCAAGGGAACAGAACAGAGTCCAGGAACAGAAACATGTCTATATGGAGCTTTGATACATGATAAAAAGGGGGAGATTATTCAATAAATGGATCAGGAAAAATTGTTTTTCTATATGGAAAAATAAAAAATTGGGTCCCTGACCCAAACCCTGCCTGGGCTGATAAGAATGCCCCAGCTCCTGTAGGGTTGTGCAGTGTTCAACCTGCACTACCATTTATAGTAGTCTTGAACCATAATAAAAATGAACCAAGATGGGTTAAGGCAAATTGAAATATTAGCTTACAATAAAATTCACTTCTCTTTATCGAAAAATATTATTAAATGAGTGAAAAGACAAGCCATAAACCGTAAGAAGACGTTTGCAACATATATAACTGACAAAGAATTAGTATCAAGAATATGTAAACAACTCTTACAAAACAACAAGAAAAAAGCAAACAATTCAAAGAAAAATGAGTGAAAGCCAGGTGTTTTGCACAAGAGGAAATATGCCATCCACATGTATAGGAAGTAATACTCAGCATCGTAGGAATCAGAGAGAGGCCAATCAAAGCCACAAAGAGATAATATTTACATTTGTTCAATTACCAAAATTTGCCTGAGAATATCATATAGGCATAGAAATGACTATCTCTTATGCAGTGCTGGTGTCCACTTTGGAAACCACACCCACTTTGGAAAGCGGATAATTCCATCCAATTAGGAATTAGCTTGCAAATTCAAAGCATCACGGGAAGCCCGTGATGCTTTGTAGCATTTGACTCTTGGGTATGTACTTACCTTTGCGCAGCATAAGACATGTGCAAGAATGTATGTGCAGCACCGTTTGTGAAACAACAAAATGCAATCAGCCCAGCTGCCCGGGCCAGGAGAAGGAAAAATCAAATGGATGCGTGAGATGTGTAGTTTGTATAATAAACTATAATGTAATAATGATGAGTAAACCCCGGTTATGGGCATCAACATAGAAAAATATCAAAAGTATAATTTTGAGTGGAAAAAGTGAGTCCCACATGACTGCATACTGTAATGATACTCCTTATATAAAGTTCAAACACAAGAAAAACTACACAATTCTATTCTAAAACAATAGAATGTTTTAAAAAGCAAAGAACACACTCACTAAGATGGCAAATAGTAGGCAAATAATAATAAGCGACCATATGGAGAACTCCGGCACATAGCTAGTGGGGATGGAAAATGGGGCAGCTGCTTTGTAAAATAGTCCAGCAGTCGCTCAAAAATGTTAAACAATAAAAGTTTATGATATAGAGTTATGACAAAACCCAGCAATTACACTCCTAGGTATATACCCAAGAGAAAGGAAAAAACAAAACGTCAATACAAAAACTTGTACATGAACGTTTATAGTAGCATTATTCATAAAACAACCCAAATGTCCATCAATTGATGAACTGATAAAATGTATATCCATACAATGGAAAACTAATTGTCAATAATAAGAATGAAATACTGATGCTAAAACATGGGTGATGGCGAGTCTTGAAAACACACTTAAGTGAAAGAACTCAATTATAGAAAACTTCTTGTTATAAGAATCCATTTGTATTTGCATATATCACAGGCAAATCCGTAGAGACAGAACGTAGGTTAGGGGCTTCCGAGGCCGTGGGAAGGGAGGACGGTGGATTGGGAGGCGGACTGTTACGGTACGAGGTTTTTTGGAGGGTGATGAAACCATGTGGAATTAACATAGAGGTGACGGTTGCACAATTCCTCCAATATTATCAAATCTACCCAATTGTAGAAGATTGAGAAGATGAATTGTATCTCAAAAAGCTGCTGGGTTTTTTTTAATGAAGCAAAGAAATCAAGATACAAATTCAGGGTAGCAATTATGTCTCAGGAGGGCATTGACACAGGTGTGTGTTTTTTCTATAATTTGGTTTTTCTGTGGGCTAGTGGGTTCACAGGTGTTTATTACATTGTTTTTTTTTTTTTTTTCTTTTTTTTTTTGCACAAATGCAGGAAGGCCAGGGAGGGATCTCTGCAAAAAGGGAAACATTTAGCTCATTCAGTTCAACAAGGACATATCAGCGCCTATGCCTTTGTCTTGAAAAAAAGTTAATACATGTCTTTTTCTTTGATAGCCTGTGATCTTGGCCAATACAAAATGGCAGACTTTCGAGTCAGGTTAAATAAAACAGGTTCAGAGTAAAAGACAATGGGTAGTTATGGTTACGTCCTCCCAAAAGGAAAAGGAGAAATGGGATCTTTTTCCTTTCCAACCTCTCTTGCTCCTCAGTCGCCCAGGCTCCGCCTTGACCGTGTGTGGGACTGATGGCAGGTGAGACATGTGGCGCGAGGGGCTATGGTGCCCTCGGTGCCCGGATGGCCCTCACCTGCTCTCTCTCCTGCACCTCAGTGAGCATCACGATCGTGCGGGACCTCCACTCCCAGACCATCCTCCAGAAGTCCTCCACCGTGTGTGCCAGGGGCCCCTGGGTGGCGATGAAATAGTCCTTCTGTCGGTAGCCCTTTAAATGGGGGAGCAGGGGTTAAAATCGACTTCCTTCCATCCCTGTTCCACCACCTGCCACATGCCCTCAGGACAGCTGAGGCCTATTCGGGGAAACCCTCCAACCTTCCACAGCCCGGACCAGACCCCGCTGGCCTGGGCACACACATGTCCGAGGCGCAGGTCGAAATGCTTGATCTATCTGGAAACCTTACACCTCTGCCTTCAGCACATGACGTCGGCTACGAACCTGCATTTATTACAAACTGCCAGTGGCTTGGGACCACCTGAGTAGTACCTGGTGGCTTTAGTTCTAACACGTTTCTGTGTGTCTCAGGTAGATTAGTGTCATGCTGGGGAACAGGACCTTATGTGTGGAGTTGGAGGAAAGGGGTTCAAATCCCAGCAGGGTCCCTGCACTAGGACCCTGCTGACTTCTGCTACAGTTTCCTCATCTGCAAGTAGTGATGAGGAGTAACGCACTTAGCTGCAGGGCTTTCTCTCACCCATTTCTCCGCTAAAGCCATTGTGTGCAGAGAAAACCCGTGTGATGAACTGAACGGCCCACTGACCACATGTTGCAGAAATCACACAAGAGAGAGTTCACAGAAGTGCTAGATAAATAATTGATGTGTAATAGATATGCAGGGAAAAATAGCTACAGATGAAAGCAGAATGGAAAAAAAATAGCCAACTACTTAGCAATGAGTATATATCTTTCTATTTCCAAAGTTTGCTCTTCATTTTATTTATTTATTTTGAGACAGAGTCTCACTCTGTCACCCTAAGTAGAGTGCTGTGGCATCATCATAGCTCACAGCAACCTCAAACTCTTGGGCTCAAGTGATTCTCTTGCCTCAGCCTCCCAAGTAGCTATGACTATGG
Source organism: Loris lydekkerianus (assembly GCA_963574355.1). Classification (NCBI taxonomy): domain Eukaryota; kingdom Metazoa; phylum Chordata; class Mammalia; order Primates; family Lorisidae; genus Loris; species Loris lydekkerianus. The sequence continues at coordinate 57,892 of CAUYPK010159496.1, read as the reverse complement.
GCACCCACAATGATGCCTGCTAATTTTTCTATTTTTAGTAGAGACAGGGTCTCACTCTTGCTCAAACTCCTGAGCTCAAGCGATTCACCCATCTCGGCCTTCCACAGGGCTAGGCGATCATTTTTTTTCTTAATCCCATGACATGTTACCATTTTTAAAGCAAGTGATCCTGCTAACAAAACTGTTGCATTTTAGCTCGGTGCCTGTAGCTCAGTGGTTGTGGCACCAGCCACATACCCTGGCATTGGTGGGTTCGAACCTGGCCCAGGCCTGCTAAACAACAATGACAAATACAACAAAAAAATAGCCAGGCATTGTGGTGGGCACCTGTAGTCCCAGCTACTTGGGAGGTCAGAGGCAAGAGAATCGCTTAAGCCCAAGAATGTGAGGTTGCTGTGAGCTATGACTCCATAGTGCTCTATTGAGGGCGACCAAGTAGACTCTGTTTAAAAAAAAAAAAAAAAAATTGTTGTATTTTTGGAGATGTGTCACTTCTTTCTGATTTAATCAAGAGTCTGTGTGGTCAGATGTAAAGGAGACACAGATTAGCGGCACGCACACGGGAGGCCACTGTACATACGTCTATGAAGGAGGCGTTGATGTAGTCTGTGTACTCTTGACCCCTTTTCATGGAAAGGATAACTCGATTGAAGTCATCTGCAAAGTGGTATTTTCTTTAGTTAGTTCAAATACCGCCCTGCTTTGTAAACCTGTTTCTACAAGCTTCTAAAATAGAACCTATTAATAAAGTCACTAAGTAAAGCCAACTCTTTGGAAGGTTTATATAAAATAGGTTAATTAAAGTAGCCCAGGGAAGTGATGCTTTTGGGGGGTTTTTTGGTAGGAAGTCTCTGAAAATAATCCACCGAGTTATCTTTTGCATTTTTTATCAACAATACACTACAGACCAAAAGGTAAGCCCCGAAAACACTGCATTTAAGGAGTAAAAGGAGGGTGACCATGCAGGCTTCCTGGGGCAGCAGTCACGAGGTTGACAGAGACACGGGGCTCAGGTGTCTGCCGCTGGGGAGGGCTTCACCAGCCCCCAGGAGCCTCCTATTTCCCGAGCACATGGGTGACCCAGGAAGCAGGCCTGAGGCAGGGTTCGGGGGGAGTCCATCAAGAACAGGTCTGTAAGGAGGCAACCGTTCCCTGTTCCACCCACACCGCTTTGTGGCTCCATGGATGCCTGCTGGGTCTGCTTTGGGGTCAATGTCTCTCTGGTTCCCTTTCTTCCCATTGGGTGAGGCCCCCTCCCACCACCGCCTTGCTTGCTTGGACCTCCACTCCTCTGCACCCCCCGCCAGTCCTGCCCCCCAGACCCCACACCCAAGTGTTGACCCTCCCCAAGGCCAAAAGCTTTTCCTAGAAGGTCTCAGCTGAGTTTGCCTGCATGGCCTTAGCCCTGTCTCTGGTCCCTCTCTCTGTAGGAGGGGAACGCCCAGGCCCAAGGAAGCACTGAAGGAGCTGCACATTCAGGAAGCCCCAACGCATGCCCACCACAAGTCTCGCTTCCGTGAAGCCCTCCCAGGCAGCCAGCCACAGCTGCCGTTTCCCCCAAGCCCACAGCCCGAGCTGCCTGCCAGGCTGGGTCACCGAGAGCCTCACAGGAGGGGTTTTGCTTGCAGACACTCGACACCCCTATCCTGAGGATGCTCTGCTGTGACCCCATGACTGAGGTCAGCAACACCCGCCCTGCAGCCGGGGCCTTACAAGGGATGATCTGGATGACTCGGGCCTTCTTCATGTTGGCTGGCAAGTTGCCCGTCCTCATGTTCTCCTTCATGATCCGGACATTTGTCAATTTCTGCAGTGGAGAAGGACATAGGTCCAGTGAAGACTGACACTCAGGAGGAGCAAAGCACTCACTGCAAGGACCCCTGTGCAAAGGAGACGCCTGTCCCCATCTCAGGAAGACTCCCCAGCTCTAGGACACATACACAGAGCTAGGTGCACAGGCCCCACTCACTACACTGGCTCACCCTGAACTCCTCCTCCAGCCCGATCTTGTCAAAGTGGGAGGCGGTGCCGTGCAGAGCCTGCAGGTGCTTCTCCAGGGAGGACACGTCCAGCTCCGTGTCCCCATAGAGGTAGTGCTCGAGTAAGGCTTGGTAGATGAACGTGTACTGCACCTGCAGGGGACAGGGCACTGCACTTCGACTCTGCCGGGAGCCTCCACCCACGCCTAGCTCCGCTGCCCAAAGGGGATCCTTCTCTTTTCCTCACCCTTTGCCAGCATAAGGTTTGGGGCCAGGGTCAGACCTATCTATGGCCACAGACTACGCCCATTCATGCTGCTGAGTGAAGGTAAAGTCAGCAGCTGGCACTTTCTGAGCGCTAGGTGCCACCAGTGGGGAGAAAGTCAACCCCGTCTCACAAGAGGATGAGGGGGAGGAGGAGGGAGTCCAGCGCCACAGGGGTGGGAGGTAGAGAGGGCAGTGAAGCTGGACGGGGCCAGGACGTGCCTGGGTGGTTGCCACCCGCCAACCCAAACCAGGATCCTGTGCATGGGCGGGGCGGTGAGTCCTGCAGCCCGTGGGCCATAGCCCGGGATTTGCTCAGTGAAGCTCAGACCAGGACGCAGCAGAGAGGAGGGCGCGACTCACGTCCGTCTGGACCATCTGAGGGCGCTGATTGCGGATTCGAGACACATAGTTGAAGACGTCGACCTGCTGCTCGGCCTGCACCATGTCCATCATGGCGTCGATCACCATGAAGGTGCCCGTCCGGCCCACACCCGCGCTTCAGCGAGAAAGAAAGAGGCCGCGCGGTGAGTCACATCCCACGGGCCCCTGGACGTCCACTCGCCCTGCCTCGGGTCACTTGAGCGACTTCTCTTTGGTAATAAAGAGCAAATCCAAGGCGAGCCACCAGAGGGCGCCGCAGCCTCAGGAACGGGACGGCCAGCGGCTCCCGGGACGGCAGAAACTAGTAATAAAGGCCGGCAAGAAGCGCAGGTGCAGTCAGCTTTGAATAGGCTGCGGGGGTGAACTTTCACCAGCTATCAAACACTCCCTTCTGTTATCACTCGTGTAACTGCATCCTGGCTAACTACACAGTGTCTTTGGGACTCAGCCTCCTCCTTTGCCAAACAGTAATTTCCCTGTCTCCTGGCGTCCAGTGGGGTGACATTGGACATGCCCCTGCAGCCTGACCTGCAAACTCCCCCCAGCACCGGCTGCACTGGAGGGTGTGTGGGGAGTGGTCCCGCCCTGCCTGGCCCCAGTGACGGGCTCTTGGTCAGATTCAGCCAACGTCAGTTCTGCTCATTCTGGGGAATGCTCTTCCTGAAGATCTGTGTATCTCTGGGAGGAGGTCGCTTTTGTCCCTGGCTAGGCTGTGATATTCAGAAGGAACCTGTCTGTAACAGCTGGAAACAAAGTATCTCACCAAAGTCACACCTCCCCTCCCCCCAGTCAGGCACACTGTGGCCAGGAGGTGATGGCCTCGGCTTATCGCTGTGTTGTTCCCTGTGTCAGGCAAAGCCTACCCAGACAACAGCCACAGGCCCTCCAAGGTCATCCTTCCTACTTCAGATGAGGAAACTGAGGCTGGGAGCAGCAAGCCCTGGAGGACACTGTGCCTGGGGGTACCCCCAGCCTCACTGAGACTCAGAGTGCTCATCTATAAAGATGTGAGGGGGTCCTTCCTGCAGATACTTGGCTTCCCTCTCCGCTCCCAGAGTGACTCGGGAATCCCCCCGGAGGAGGTGAGAGGGGCCCCAGTCCCACCAGCAGCCGGGTCCCCTGGGTTTTGTCAGTTGTCTATACGGGGGTGACTGTGCTGGCACAGCCCTCCCTGCCCTGGACCCCTGCACAGAACCTGTACATTTGGTCATGCCAGTCCTGCCGATCTCTGCCCCCTCACTCCTGGTGCCCTGGTCACCTTCTCACATGGGTGTGCCCTCCCCAAGGCCTGCCCCGGCCCACCTGCAGTGGACCACAATGGGCCCGGCGTGTGTGGGGTTAAGCGCCTTCACTTTCTTGAGGAACTTCAGCATCCCGATGGGGGTAAAGGGCACCCCAAAATCAGGCCAGCTGGTGAAGTGCAGCTGTGAGACGAGCCGGGGGGCCTTGCAGCCATCGGGCAGCTGCTGCAGGGGACATAGGAACGAAAGTGGGGTGGGACAGCCCACACATGTCCCCACAATGATGCTGTGGGCTTCCTTGCACACGGCTGCATGTGAGAGGGCTCATCCCAGTGAGGACCCTCTGAGTGGGGGAGCCTGGAGCTCACTACTGCCAGCTCTGAATGTGGCGCTACACAGCAGGGCCCCTGATGCCTGCACACCCAGGCCAGGCCGGTCCCGAGTAGCCAGACACATGCCCAAAGCCAGTCCCGATGTTCAGACTGCTCTTGCCAGTAGGATCACCAGGCCCTGCACTGCCTGGACAGTCCCACCACCTGATGTGGTCCTGAGTAATTACCGAAATCACATCCTTTCATGTTCAAAACTGTCTTACGTTTGGGAGAAAAGATGGCCTGGTCGGCCTGCTCACCGGGGCTCCCTGATCTGTCCTCAGAGCCTCTCTCAGCTTTTGTACCCAGAGCCCATGAGTTTACTCTCCTGCTCTAGACCATGGAAGGTTGTACGTGGTGTATTTGGGAGTACTTCTGTGCATGTGTGCATGTATGTATACATGTGTGTGTGCATGTGTACATGTGCACGTGTATACATGTGTGAGTGTATGCATGTGTGTGTATGTGTGCATGTGTGCATTTGTGTGCATATGTGTGCACAAGTGCCTGAACTTGTCTGAGAAAGGGTGAGCAGTGATATTAAGAATGGCAAAACTTATCCTTTTCCCTTCTTTGCTGTGACCTCTAGGAACCTCAGACTCATATTTTGTGACCTGATTATGGCAATCATTCCATCTACATCCTGATAATAGGACTTCTGTTTCCTTTATGGTTTTTAAATCTCTCTTAATTTTTTATTTCATCTGCTTTGTATACAGGGATTTTTACGCAAGTCTGCCTTAAATCCTTTGTGGGGGGAACAGCAGGAAATAAGTGTGAAAAACAACAGGGAAGTTTCAGACAAACTGTTGAAAGTGTTACAAAAATCCCACCTCATAGTTCCAGCATGTGAAATGACACTGTCCTACAGAGGGGTCCTAACCCCAGGCCCTGAAACTGACTTGTCCTCCTCCCGGGGAGGCCCATAGAGGTCACTGGGGGCCTGGCGTGCTGCTGTTCTCGGCAGACCCAAGTGCACTGACCTCTCAAGTCCAGCCCACCAACCTGCCCACCCCTGTCACCGTCTGGCTGTGGTCACATTTGGCCACGGCTGCTGGATGTGCTCTCCTTACTGGTTGTATGCAGAACTTCCGGATAGTATAGTCCACCAAAACCACACAGTCTTCCACGCACACCCGGATATTTCCATAGGTCCAGCAGCCCTGGTCCGGCCAGTACTGACAGCATTTTTCCTGCACAGAACAATTTGAGAGAAACAAATATATCCTAGGTGTGTGTCACTACGCTGTCCTCCCGAGCCATCCGCAGGAGACTTTTTTTTTTTTTTTTGTAGAGACAGAGCCTCACTTTATCGCCCTCAGTAGAGTGCCGTGGCGTCACACAGCTCTCAGCAACCTCCAACTCCTGGGCTTAGGCGATTCTCTTGCCTCAGCCTCCCGAGTAGCTGGGACTACAGGTGTCCACCACAACACCCGGCTATTTTTTTGTTGCAGTTTGGCCGGGGCTGGGTTTGAACCCACCACTTTCAGCATCTGGGGCCGGCACCCTACCCGCTGAGCCACAGGGGCCGCCCATCCGCAGGAGACTTCATTTTGACCAGGTGTGAGTCAGACCATCCCTGGGGTGGAGAAGGCGCACAGGCAAGTGCTTCCTTATAGATGGGGAAACTGAGGCCACACATTGGTTGCAGGTGGCCCTGAGACTGCCTGGGACCCTCGAGGTTTCTGCCCTTCATGCCTTGATTTCTCCTTTCTCCACTCTCTGATCCGCACGTCTCACTGAGCTGTCTTGGCCTGGCCATACTGAGCCTTCAGAGCTGGGCACTTACCCCAAAGTGATCCTCAGGCTGGGGTGTCAGGACACTGCCCCCAAACATTTCCCATCAGATCTGGCACTTGTTTTTCCCTGCTCAGTTTACTAAGGACAAACTTTAATTTGCATCAGTGTGGCCAGTTCTTTGTTCAAAGGGACCAGACTGCCTGGCCTGCTGACCGCACTTCTCTCTGAGAGGTGAGGCTGCAGCATGGGCCACAGAGAAGCCCACCCTTTACCTTCCTACTCCCTGAAATAAAAATGACCCAAAATACAAGTTCCAGAAGCCCCTTTATTCTTCAGCATCTTCTATAAGTCCTCAGTCAGCAGGGACTTCCTGAGTGGCCAAGGACCCTCCCTCCCCCCAGGGGGAAATGTCTGCTTAATGTGCCAGGGAATCATCTCTGGAATTTCACAAGCCTTCCAGACCCTGACCAGTTCTTGCTGGGCATGGCCCATGAGTGGCACAGCTAACTAATTAGGTCACAAGGATTAACAGTCCAAAACAGAAGTGTCTGGTGTTTACTCGAGCCCAGCCTCCTGGTGTTCGGACACCTATGGGACAAGCGTCTCCTCTCTACAGCCTGGCTCCAGCTGGGGCATGCACTCAGAGGGCGTCTCAGAGCAGCAGCAGACACCGCCCGAAGGGCCCGGAGTGCTGGGGCCGGGAGTCCCGGAGACCCTCTTGAGAGAGTCCCAGGACAGGCTCTCATTTGGGACGGGGGGGGGGGGGCACATCTAGCCCCTGCCCCTTGGCTCGGTGTTCACAGCTGTTGTGATGCCTCGGCCTCCCCTCCCTCCTGCCAGGTCATGGGATGCCAGGGCAGCTGTATTTTGCAACTTGGAGCCCCAGGGCGTGGAGGCTGAGGAGACCACAGCAGACGTGTGAGCAATTAAGAAAAGGGAACTCTATTGAGAAATGATTTCATCTGAAATGGTGAGAATCAAGTCACAGAAGCAGCTCAGCTCTGAGTCACAGGAGTGGAAAAATCCACAGAGAAAATGACAAGTGACATGGGGACAGAGCAGAGTGACTGAGGGGAAATGGGGTTTGCTGCGTCCCACTGCTTCTGCTGGTCCTGGGAAGACTAGTCCCCACAGGCCAGGCGTAACAGGGGACTGGGAAGCCCTCCTGAGGCCCTGGCCTCCTTTTCCAGAGTGTGGGGCTCCTCTGCCACCACACAGCCTGGCAGGGTTAGGTGCCCTGCACCAGGAATCCCCAGCTTCCCTCCTGTCACTTTTTCTGGTGACCAAGGATGACAAGCACAGGATTTGCACAATGAAAGTGGTAGCCCTCCCCAGCCCTGTCCCAATTCTCTTGAAAATGAAACAAAACCTCCCTCCTATCCTTGACCAAAAATGGTGGCTGGTGGCTTTTTTCCTGTGCTTTTGAGTATGGACACAATTAGTAAGATGGCCTAAGGGGACCAAAGTGCCTCAGGGTCTGCCCTTTCCACGGCTCTTGCCTCCATCTCTGCCACAGCTGAGTCCCCCAAGGCCTGGCATTTCCGTCAAAAGTGGCAGCCCTTGGCCAGAGCTCTGGCCCCCTCGCCTACGTGCTCGGCGGCCAGGCTAGCATTTGGGCCATGTCCTGGCTGGGACACAGCTGGCTATGTAGAGCAGGGGCTGACGAGCATTTGTGGCCTGAGGAAATGAATCGGTTCACTTTCTCTCCTTTGTAGATGGCCCTCACTGTTACTCTGCGACATGCCTGCACCCCTCTGTGAGTCTCCAACAGCTAATTAAACAACCTTGGATGACTAGTCAGCCTTCTTTCAATATACCCTCTTTTCCAAATGCATTTCTCTACCCTGGATCATAAGTATGAAATCATTTTTATTTACAGTCTGAGGTGCCATATTATTTGTTCAACAAACTATAAGTCTGAATTCTGAGACCTGCTGGGCCAGCCAAGGCCCACTCTCAGCTGGAAAAGAAGAGAAAACTCTTTACCCTAGTTTAGACCAGAGCAGGGAGCTTCTGGGAACACAAGGGATTTATTTCATGATAAAAATGCTGCCACTAGGTGCTTTGAATTTTTTTTTTTTCTGAAGTGATAATAAGAGAGGGAAAAGGAAGAGGAAGTGGCAAGCCGTCCCCTAACTGAGCAACAGCAGCTAAAAGGAAATTGCATCATGACCAGATGCCCAGAGCTCACTCACCTCTTTTCTTTCTTTCAGGTTGGTTAACATGACGATGGTCGCAGACTTCTGCTCCCAGATCATTCTCCAGAAGTCATTAACAGTTTCCTGCTTTGGGCCTGTGTGCAGAGGATAATTCCAAACTCAAAAGGCACAAACAGAAGTCACCGTGGGTCCCAGCCCCGCACCCTGACCGCTGGGCCCTAGGATGGCTGTTCCCACCTTCTCTGAGGCACAAAGGGGATGGTGGGCCTGTGGGGACAGTTCATGCCAAGAAATAGGGGAGGGGCTTGGAGGGACCAGCAGGTGTCCAGCCTTTCTGCCTGTCCTGCCACCCTCCCCTGCCCTCCTCCAGCTAGGAAGTGCTCAGAGAGCTCCATCTGTGTGGGAATTCAGTTATCTAATGCAGTGTCAGCATGACAGAATGGCCACCAGCCGGCCACTGTGTGCCCTGTGTTTTAATCCCACAAGTCAGAAAATAGATGTGTGTGTCTCATATATCCACAGAGATCTAATGGGTATATTAAGTGCAAACACACAAAAATCTTGATATAAATCCTTGGTGTGGCTGGTACACAGATAAGGAATCAATAGCTGTCCACATCATTTTCCCAAAATTATGTTCAGAAATTAACCTCATAAGAAGCTTACCTTGAGCTGCTATGAATTTATTTTTCTCTTTGTAACCCTAGAAAAAGAAAATGATTTTCATAGTTTTTCAGGATTATCTTTGCTGAAAGGATTTTTTTTGTCGTTATTAGAAAAGGAATACATATTCACCACAGAAAAACTGGAAAACAAAAAAAAGTAAGGGGAAAAGAAAACCCTCATGAGTAACTTCAGACATAACAAGGGCTATTTCACAAGTTCCCTCACTAGTCTTTTTTCCTGTGAGTATCTTCCCAGACACACACACAAGCAGATGTACAGACATCTGTCTATTCCTACTGGGTTAATGTGTACAAACTCATTTATGTTGTATTTCTAATGAGAGTTTCATAATTTATATTCAATGATCTTTTAAAGATCAGGTAAAATGGGCCCCTAATAATCCACTGCACATGGTTTTACCACAATTTGCTTGACTGGTTCTCTCCTGTTCTAATATGAATAATCCTGTAATGAACATTTTCTGAGCTTATCTCTGTTTCTCAAAAGCAATTTCCCAGATGCAGACACTCCCTCAAAAAGCGAGGAAGGTTCCATGCTCAGTGCTTAGGGCCAACTTGCCCAGAAAGGTTATGACCCTTTACACTGTCAGAGAAGAAAGTGCCACTGTTAATGATTAACTCTCAGCCCCCCAAGAGGCCAGCATGTGCTTCCTGTTGGCAGGGAACAGGGAATCTACTTACGTCTATATAGGAAGCATTAATGTAATCTGAAAAAGGAACACCATCCACTTGACTTAGAATCACCCTGGAATGATCATCTGGAAAAAAAACAAACAAAGCCATGATATTAGGACCAGGTGTTGCATGGCCAGCACAGCAAACATAGTGGGTCTTCCACCGCAGCTCAGGGGTGGGAGAGACACGCTTCTTCAACATTCCTGTGGAAACTGCACAGCCACAATGGTGCAGGTACACCTACACCTGCTTTGGAGTGCTCTGACTGTCTCAGTTATAGAAGAACAACAGATGTGGCATTTCAGTGTCCAGGATGGGGGCTGCTGGCTGATTATAGCAGAATGTGCCAGGATGCTGACAGTGCAAGGATCCTATTTTAAGGACCCCATACTAGGCACCAATATTGACAAAGTGTGCATGCAGTGAGAACCCCAGGACAAAAGAACTGGGCCAACTCTCCTAGGCTTTCCAGCTTACAGGGACAAGTGGATGCTGAGGTTTGGGGTGAGGGGTTCTGACTCCCAGCCCCCACCTGTCACAGTCCCCCCAGGGCTGAATGAGATGGGCAAGGCACATGGTGCACCCACCTGGAAGGTTCCAGACTGTCGTGCTTTCCAGGGTGGCAGGGATGACCATGGAATGCTCTGTGTGTGGGGTTGTGTGTATGTATGTTTGTGGTGTAAGTGATGCAGTGTGCTACAATTGTGTGTATTGTAGTGTGTATGTGCTGTGTGTTGTGTAACAAGTTTCATGTTATATGGGGTGTGTGTATATGTGTATGTGGGGTGTATAGACACATGTAGTGTGTGTATATGTGTGGCATGCTGTGTTGTGTTTATATGTGTACATGGGCATTGTGTATACATGGTGTGGAGTATATGTGTATGTGGTATGCGTGTATGTGTGTTGTGTGTGTTGTGCGTACATGGGGAGTGTGTGTATGTGGTGTGGAGTATATGTGTATGTGGTATGCGTGTATGTATGGTGTGTGTGTTGTGTTTATATGTGTACATGGGCAGTGTGTGTACATGGTGTGGAGTATATGTATATGTGGTATGCATGTATGTGTGGTGTGTGTGTTGTGCGTACATGGGGAGTGTGTGTATGTGGTGTGCATATGTGTGGTATAGTTTTATACGTGTATGTAGGGAATCTGTATCCATGAGGGGTGTGTGTGGTATGTATACACGTACATGGGAAGTGCGTATACGTGGTGTGTATGTGTGGTGTGTGGTATGCATACATGTACATGGGGAGTGTGTGTACGTGGGGTGTGTACACGCTGTCGGGGAGGTGTAGTCCCAGTTCCGTATGACCTCTGTGGGCTGTCACTTTTGCCTTCATGGGCTGCTTTCTCAATCAAGATTATATTATGTTATTTTAAGACTATGTTAGTAGTTAGTAAAATGATGACTATAATTGGGCTGAATTACGTCTATTTTTTTTCTGTTCTCAATGTAACTGAGAATATTTTCAGGGGCCTTGGGCACAGCACCCCCTGTGTGATGGGTGAGTGGCCCCCGAGGGATGTGCCGAGGGGCAGGCCCAGAGGAAGCTGGTGCCCAGGGTGTCTGTGCTGCCCTGGGCACGGGGTTGGGCACCTGGTAGGTACGTGGTGCCTCAGTGTGGATTGTTATTGAACGACTCCCTGCTACTCCCCTCCTGGTTGACTCAGGACTGAAGGCTGAGGAGGGCTGTGTGGCCTGCGGGCTCTGGTGGTGCAGAGCCCAGTGGGGCCGAGGGGCACGCCTTGTCTGTCTCACCTTCACCCGAGGCTGCAGGTGGGCCCAGTGCTGGTTGGCTGGGACCCCCACTGCTGGGCCAGGCTACTGGCAGAGGAGGGGCTCCATGACATTCAGGGGGCAGACTCAAACATACAGTCCCTGCTGGCCGTAAGACCTGCTGCCCAGGGGCTGAGCAGCCCGAGGCAGAAGCAGCTCAGGCTGAGCACAGGAGGACACAGAGTGACTGACTGAGTGGGTGGGGACAGCTACAGAAACGCACAGGGTCAAAAATAGCCTCTGGTTAGATTTAGAATCTTGCAGTTTTTCAGAGCTTCCTGTCTTTTTTTTTTGTTTTTTTTTCTCAAAAAAGTCACATTTGACTTACAAAACATTATTTCCTAAAATTATCAGCTGCTGGCATTTTTCCAGAAAAGAGGCCTCACTTGCCATCAGTCATGGAGCCTTCCCCTGGGCAGAAGTCCAGATAAGCAAAGAGCCTTGAACTCTATCCTCAGCACTCCAAGGCCACACATGGGACAGGGCTCCTGGCCCAAGGGGCACCTGGTGAATCTGGTGACCATCTGTCCTGGGCTTGAGGAAGATTGGAAAGGAAAGGTGCCCGTGGCAGCGGGAATTGGGTCCTCTTTACCCCTCCCCCTGCTCACCCAGCTCCCCCCTAAGTAAGAGCAGGAGCTCAATCCTGGGTTGGGGGGAAGCTTGGCCCTGGGGAGGGCCCTAAGAGCCCACAGCCTGGCCCTAGGGCACAGCCCACCCATCCTGGCCCCAGCAGAGGCTGCAGGGCACCCCTGACCCACTGCTTAGATCTGCCTCTACTGCCTCTACTGCAGCCTTCAGCCAAATGCCACAAGCTGCCCTGCTGGTCCATGCCAGGGTACAAGGGCTCCAGGCCACCGTTTTAAGCTCATCACCCCAACAACATGAAATGCACCGCATCCTGGTAGAACCCCGGGTCCTGCACGGCTGCCAGCACCCTCAGGTTCCCAGACTGATGCCTCTGGGCAGGGAGGTGGGAGAGGATTTATAGGGAAGCTACACTTTACCCTCAGAGGAGAGACCATTGACTTCCACATCTCAAGCTGGAGAACACAGCTGGGCAGGCCAGAGGGAAGCAGGCAGCCCCTGTGGGGGGGACCCCGGGCAAGGGGAGAGGGGCTGGGCACAGGTCATTTCCACTGGCTGCCTCGGGGTCCCACCTAATACTATCCATGGAAATGTCACCTTTAAGGGATGAAGGGTTTAGTGATTGAAGGAGAAATAGTAACCGTGGCACTGGGCAAGTACCTCTGCCTAATCAAGGCAGGATGAAAACTAATCAACAGAGGCAATTAATTAAATTAAATTGACACTGATATCCAGATACCCTGACTTGGACAGGCCACAGCTTCTCTGAGAAGCAGCGAAGTTGGATGCAATTCTAATCCTACAAATTCAACAAGGAGGGGGCTTTGTTCTTCCTCAGGAGGCACTTGCTGGAGCAGGGACCTTGTGGACGGGGGGAGACGCCTGGTGGCCTCATGCTCAGGACTCACACCAAGACTTAGCAGAGCCCTTGGAGGCTGCCACCTGTCAGCCTGATGAGCAAAGCCTACGATGGGAAGGTCCAGGCAAAGGACGGTGCAGTCCCCCTGGGCCAGGCTTTCCAAAGGGGGCTTGGAACCTTTGGGATTTGGTTAGGCTGTGTGAGCCGCCCCAGGTCCCTGCAGATGTCTGTGCCTCCTGCTCATGCTGACCCCGAGCCCACTTCCCAGACTATGTGTTGTTGCTGGTGGTTAAAATTGGGGTGATTTTGATCCCTTCTACAATTGCCAAGTCCCTGCAAGAATCTTATTCTGTCATTTCTGTCTGAGGTCCAGGAGCCCAGGCAACTCAGGGGGCTTGCTGCCCATGGCTAAGACACTGAGTGTGAGTGAGGGGGGCTGCCCAGGGCTGCCAGCAGGCTGCACGAGGTCCAGGCCCAGGTCTGATGGAAAGCCCTACTGGGGCCACGACGTGGGATAGGGTGGGCATTATCTACCCTGCCCAGGCCCCTGGGCAGCCCAGGCCTAGACAGCAAGCACAGGCCTCACAGCCAGACCCACTGGCAGCACAGGTGCTGAGGCCTGCACAAGAGCATTCCAGAGCTCCAGGTGCAAACACTGAGTTGTCCCACTGACACTGTAATCTCTTCCCCTCTGAGCTCTGGGAACATCACACTGACACGGGGCCTGTGATCTCTCCCCCTCTGATTCCGGGAATGTCACCCAGTCTCAGGGAGTTACAGGGAAGGCAATGCTGAGTTTAGTGCAGATGACATTGATTATGCAAAGAAAGTAAAGTCTTACTGGGAAGGATGTTGGGATATCGGTTTTTTTCTCTGTTTTCTTCTTTATTTGCCATTTCAAATGTTCCTTGTATGTGTCCAGAGGGCAACGACTGAAAGAAAATGTGAAGTTAGCACCAGAGGCGATGAATTCCGGCCTGTGCCGTGTCCACTTCCCCACTGAGCACAATGACTGAGCAAACTACCTCCTGTCCAGGGCTCGTCTCCGTGCCAGGCACAGGGCAGAGAAGGAAGCAGACACAGACCCCAGCTGTTCTCGGGGTGCTCTGTCTCGTGGGGCCAACAGGTTTGGTCAAAATGAGGGTCCCACCACCTAGGCCTCAAGCACAGGCAGGCAGAGACTTGCCGGTGTGTCCCCACTGTAGCCTGGGGCCCACGGGTCAAGGCAGGGCAGGGCAGGCCTCCACAGTGTAGCATGTAATGACCAGGACAGAGCTCTGAACTGAGAGACTGAGGGGTAAGGACCACTGTGACCTTGGTGCTGGGATGAAGGATGAGCACAGCGGTCCTGGGAAGGGAGGTGGCAAAGATCTCAACTGTGCTCTGTGGATGGCAGCTTCGCTAAGGCCTTGGGGCGAGATGGCTAGAAATGCAGACGCCTGGCCCTCCTGGACCAGCATGCATGTCACAGGATCCCCAGGAGTGCGGGAGTGTTTATGAAGCAGCACCCTGGCCATCTGCTTCATCTCCGACCAGGAGGTTGAGGTGTGAGAGGGCTTCCCCTGGGCCCTACCCCACACACAGCATGGCTGAGTGTACACTCGCTCGGTGGCTGACTGCCCAGGTGAGCTCAGTATGGTACACAGTACAGAGACTCTTGAGTCCCTGAGTCCTGTCCTTCAGCCTTAACCTGACCACTGACTAGGTCCCAGGCCCATTCAGTAACAAGTGTTGTTATAATCTGCCGAGTGCTCCCACTGTGCCAGGCACAGAGGAAGGAGCTGGGTGCCTGCCCCAGCTTCACAACTCACCTGTTATTAGGTGACACTAGGATCACCCTCTTTTAAGGATGAAGTAACAGAAAGCCAAGGTGAAGTGTCAAGGATTTTCCCAGGGTCACATAGAAAGCAAGGGGCAGACATGGGGTGGGGACTGGCAGTCTGGCACGGAGCAGGCACCCAGACCATGGGGGGTGGGGGAGGCCTGTGTGTGTCCCCACTGGTCCCCAGCAGAAGGGGGCAGGCCTCGCAGGGGCCCTAGGTCAAAGCCACGTGGCCCTGGGCTTGCTCACACTGTGGTTAGGGCCAGACCTGCCACTCCTAGGTGCCCTGAGCCTCCCTCTCTAATCACAAAGTCCCACCCAGCTGGTGCTCCCAGAGGGTCACCACAGGCCACCTCCTTCCTCTGCTTTAGGGACACCAAATACCATGGCCACAGGCTGAGATTCTGCCAGAGCCGGTGTAGAGGGTCCATCTGGTGGGCACTTCCTCTCCCCCTGAGGGGGTGGTTCTCAGCTTCGTCCCAGCCACCAGCACCAACTTCCCATGGAGTTCTGAACCTCTGGACCAAACCCAATCATTACATTTTCAGTAACATTCCAGAGCCTTTTCTTTTTCTACCCTCAAAAGCCTTTTGGGGGCTCAGGGCTGAAAACTTGAGTGGTGGATGTATGGTGCTGTGGGTCTGGCAAAGTCATACAGCCCCGCGTCTGGACTCCAGCCAGGAGTTCTGGTCAGCGTGGGCTCGTCAGGTGGACAGTATTATCAAGGGGGATGGTGTGCGGGGAGGGGAATGGCAGGGCACATGACAGCTTGTACTTTCTGTGCCATTTTTCTGTATTCTTAAAACTGCTGTAAAGTCAAGTCTGTTAGAACAGTGGTTCTCAGCTTTACCAATGCTGCAGTGTATTTTCACTGTTAGAAAGGGGCTGCGACCCATAGGTTGAGAACCGCTGTGTTAGAGGGTGAGTTAACTGAGAAGTCTCCCTGGAGGGCTGTGGATGGTAAGAGGAGGCTCTGACACCCCCAGGTGTGCAGTCCCTGTACCTGTCCTTGATCAGACCATGGAGAGGACAGCACTCCCCGGCTGGACAGAGGGTCAAGAGGGAGGGAAGCATCTGGCTCTGTGAGTGGCACAGGTGTCCCTGATCCAGGCACACAGAGTGAGCAGCCACACAGAGTGACAAGTCACCTTCTCCAGCCACACAGAGTGACCAGCCACACAGAGTGACCAGTCACCTTCTCCAGACACACAGAGTGACCAGCCACCTTCTCCAGCTATCAGGCTACCAAGCACTTAAGTCTCTGAGCCACTCAGTGGCCCAGGGAAACACAGGCGCACCAGGCAGGCTGGCACCTGCAGCACTGCGCTGCAGCCTGGCCCAGAGCAACTGGTGGTAAAGAGCCTGTGACTGTCCAGTTTCGAGAGTCAGTCTGTTGTCCATCTGAGGTGAGATTTCATTCAGGGAACAGGCCATGTTCCTTTCCCTCCCCCTTGGCAATGCCAGGCAGGTGGCAGCAAACGATAAGAAGCCGGCCGTGGGCAGCTCCGAGAGAGGCCCAAGCTGTTCAGCAAGGCTCGGGGTGGTGCCCGTTTGTTCATTGTGCCGGGTCCTTCTTTGGTGACCCTCCCTGTGCTCAGTGTTTATGGGCGGGTCAGTCCCAGGCACCCAGCTGGAGATAACTGGCTGGGACCAAGGAGGGAAGATCTTGTCTGGAGGGAGGACTTTTCCTCCGCACTCACGGTGGGCAGCATGTTGTCCAGCACACAGAGTGACCAGCCACGTGGCGGTTTCCCTCCTTAATCTAGGGAACAGATTCCACTAGTACAATGCTCCACATGGCAGGGCGGAGACTACCAAGCTCACCCTAAGGACAGCTCACTTATATGTCACCACAGCCTACGAGGGCAGGGAGTATCTCCATTTCACAGATGAGGAAACTGAGGAAGAGGTTAAGTGAACTCCCCAAGCTCTCCAAGCTGGGCTGGACACTCAGAGGCCCCCTCAGCATTCACCTCACGTGCGGCTCCAATAGCAAACCCTTTGCATCCTACCCAGCTTCGCCTGAACTTTGGATCAGCCTTACATAAATGTCCAAGCTCAACTGAACGGGCCTCCTCCAGTCTCCTGTGTCTCTCCACAACCCTGGGAGAGGAGCTCAGAGCATGGGGAGGAAAAGAGAAACAAAGAGAAAAAAGAGAAAGAAAGGCAAACTCAGGTGTATCTGAGGACACAGAAGGGACTTGCCACGCAGGCTCCAGTGCTCGTACAAAGGGTCCTGCTGCATGCGAGTGACCCAAGGGCACAGCCAACCCATCACTTGAGAGACCTGCAGAGGAGCTGTTCTCTAGCCCCTGGGGCAGGACCGGGCTCCGAGGTCTGGACTCGTAGTCCAGGGCCCAGCCCTGTACCCCATCACCTGCCCTCACTGGGTGGGGGTGCAGTGAGGAGTGTGAAGGGGTACCCCAAACCTCAGGAATCAAGATACATTTCTACTGCGGTATTTTTAAAAATCCAAATTAATGTGCAAAATCCATGATGACCAAACTAGTAAAGTTTTAAATAATGACAAGATCAGTGAACGCACAACAAGCCAAACCGGAGCTTGAGGCAGTGAGCGAGCCAGCCAGCCAATCCCACCTTCGCCTGCAATCCTGCTACTTTGTTCACCAGGGACTGCTTGCCTTACTTTTGATATTTTTAAATGTTGCAATAAAATACGATTTATCCCAACGACTGAGCTTTCTGTTGTTCCCTGAAATTTTGTGCCTGGGGCAAGTGCCTCACCTGCCCCACCCTGTTCCCGGTCCCATCCTGGGGACCTGCCCCCACGTTTGAGCTGGTGGCAGCTGGATGTGACTCAGAGCCCTCCACCGGCCCCACTGGATGGGGAAACAACATGTGAGGGGAAATGGGACAAGAAGGGGGGGGGATTTTCTAGCCGCAAACTTGGATAGTTATTTTAAAAGTGGAGAATCAACTTCTCTTGTCAGGCTGAGAGATTGCAAAACAATAGTGCTCGGAGCTGTCTTTCAATATGACCTAATTTCTCAAAAAAAGGGGACACATTTGGAAACAATAAAAAGGAAGCAAGATAAAGGCAGATGAAGCTCGTGCTGAAAAATAAGCAACGTGCATGGTTTGCACGTGCCAGTACCTTCCCGCCCCCGGCAGGGTGCTTCTGTGCGGAGGGTGGCGGACCTGCAGCAGAGGTGTCTCCACATACAATAATTGCACAGCCGTTTGCTCACAGAAGCCGCTGCCTGGGCCTCACATTCCAGACACAGGCAATCAGGACAGGCTCATCTCCATGCCCCCTTCCCGGATAGTGGAAGCCGGATTCGGGGAAGTTAAGGGAGGTCCCTGGGCCAGGGCCGGACAGGCTCAATGCTCCGCACAAGAGCAAACAGATGAAGCAGGATAAAGCCACACTTGGTCTAAACACCAAATAGTAAACTCCAGGATGACTGTCCCCTGAGTCTGTTCTTTGTCTACCTGCCCACCCACCCATCGTCCATCTGTCCACACAGACGCTTATGGTGGTCATGGTTTGTGTCCCCCCAAAGCAGCCCCCACAGCTACTCAACTGCTGCGGTGATGCTGCTCAGCAGAGGGCCGTGTCCTCCTCTAGGGAATGCTTGAGCTCTCAGAGCTCTGGAAGGGTGGTCTGGGGACCCTGCTGCTTCCCAGTCCATGCTCAGGCATAAGACCAAGTGCATTATCAGGATAACGCATAAATCAAGTGTTTCTCTCACACCCGATTTTGGAACTGGACACTCAGCATCTGAGCTGGCAGGAAGCTTCTCTAACTCCCTCTCAATTGTCTCATCTCATAAACACGTGTTCGAGAGGCACATCGTACCACAGGCCTCTGACCTCCATTTCAGACCGGCAGCATCATTGATAAAGGGTTCTGAGTCTTTTGGGGTGACGCCACCTCTGCTGTGACGCTGTATTTCCTGGGTCTCTACCACATGACCTGAGCACGGAGGAGACCTCGCCACACTCACATTGAATTCCTCTCGAAAGTGCTTGCAGTCATCTGCGGAGCGGACTCGGATCTCCTCCTCCAGGTTCCCCACGGGGATGGGGAAGTACTTCTTGGGCCCCGAGGGGGACCTGCTCAGCAACATCACCCTTTGCTGCTCTGTGGGATCAAAAGAAACATGGGGACCCTTAGCTACATTCCTGGGTGATGACTTAGTAACCAAACCAAATGCCAAGCCGCTTGACAAAACAGCATGGCTGCAGGGAGGGGCGGCCCGAGCCTCCCGTGACACGTCCCATCATTTGGGAGTGGTGAGCACCCCGTCACATCATCTTGGAGTGGTGAGCGTCCCTCTCCAGTGCCACCTGGTCCTTCCACATTGTGCACTATCGGTCCCCTCACCAGACCCTCGTCCCCTACCCACCCTCCCTCTCGCTCCCGCTCCTTCCACAAAGCACTGGAGGCGGCTCCAGGATCCAGCCCAGGCTTCCAGGTTTGGAAACAGAAGAGTAATTACAGATTCTGGGTGCAAGCTCAGAGCAGCCTGGAAATCGGTTATGCGTCTCTGGCAGACTTCTCTTTGTAATAAACAGTCCTGCTTCTTCAGACCCCATAAGTTCCAAAGGGAAGAAAAGAAACCATTTGGGGAGGGAACCACTGAGAGGGGGATAGCCTTCAAGGGAGTTCTTGGACCAGTTGTTCACACAAGCTCAGAGTGAGAGACCAAGTAGTCACAGCATGCGCTTCCCTCCGGCAGAAAGAGCCGGCACTGAAAAGTCCCACATGATAACTTGGCTGCCACACTTGCCAAAGAGCCTGTTCCCACCTGCAGAGCCAGTCTGAAGCCCCGCCAAAAACGTCACCCAAGGCTCACTCCTCCAAATGACAGACACGGGAAGAATGAATGCCCTGGGCTTCTGGGCTCCTCCCCGACACTCTCTTCCCTCTCATTCCGGCTGTGGAAATGTGCAGGGTAGGAGAGGGCAGGAAGGTGGCACCTACGGCCACACTGCCATCTAACAGGGCCACGGCAAACCTGTACCTTGCCTAGGCCTTTTGTTGCTGATATTCTTTTTATGACCTCAGGGTTAGTTTTAAAATCCTGATGGCACATGTATTCCCCCGAACCAGGGCACCACTGGGTAGGAAGGTGACTACAGGAAGCCGTAGTCACTGGGGGAACCAATTTTTTCAAAGCCTCTGTTATCTCAGTGAGAGGAGAGGAAAACAAGGCACCTTTGAAGAGCCCCTAATAAGTTAGAAACTCAACTCTGAATCTAAAAGTCGGAAATGCCCCAGCTGACGCTGATATCTGTGATACTTGAGTAGAGCAATTACCCTTTTTTCTTCTCATCCCCCCAACAGCGCCATTTCAGCGGAATAGCATTAAGAACCAGTCCTAATCTAAGTCTTATCTAAGAAAGATCATAAAGGCCTGTTGAAAAGCGCCACATGTCAAAACCCTGCGAAAACGACAGGATGTGAACAGACTCTCCAAAAAAGCCACAAACACAATGTCTCAACGTCTGTTTCACCCCAGAGGGAAAATAATCCTTTAAGTAAAGTTTTGAAATAGAGAATTCTATACTAGTAAATGAGTGACAGTATAACCCCAGGTGAGGCGGGTTAAGGTGGCAAAGCTGAAGGAGTTCAAAATGTACTGTAAGTGTTAAAGAAAGGAAACAGCCCGCCGTCTGCCAGGGAAGAACATCTTTTCTCCCAAACCCCAGCCCAGGGAGTGGTTTCCGTACCTTGCTCTTCTAAAATTCCATTGGGCATCTTCTTGTCACTGGCACTGACCACGGCTTTCCTCTGCTTCCTGAACCTTAGAGCACAAGATGTATTCAGGGTCAGCCCTTCTCGGTGTTCAGGGAGCCCCAAGCCCCCGGCACAGAGATACCCACCAGGTGAGCCGGGAGAAGCTGTTCCTGTTGCTCATGGCTGAGCTGCGCCAGGCCCGGCCGCCCGCGCGTCCCCCAGCCCAGCTGCCCGGTGCCCTCTCTGCAAGGCCCACGCCCCGCAGCCTCGAGAAGGCTCATTTCCTCCTCCGAGCCGGTCGGGGCAAGTCAGCAGCCCGGGACACTCCTACCTGCAGAAGTAGGCGGCCAGCAGGAGGGAGAGCAGCAGCAGCAGGGGCAGCAGCAGCCAGGCCAGCAGCGGCTGGGTGGTGCCTGGGTCCCCAGGGCCTGTGGGGGAAAGGACGCCCGGCGGGACCCACTTTACAGTTTGCAAAGTGGTCTCTGTCCATCAGCCCTTCTTCCTGGCCACCAGAACCCCACTTAAGAGTTTGCAAAGTGGTTCCACCACCCCCACATAGTAACGGACGAACAGCTTTTGTTGTTGCTGTTGACACGGAGAAAGAAACCGGGACTGAGGAGGGGGTGGTGTGACCTGTCCGAGGCCCCTGGGGTAGGCACAACAAGGACAGGTCCCCAGACCCTCATGCAGCCCGTGGGCCTGGCTGCCCATCTCCCAGTGCAGGGCTGCGGCTCTGCCTCTAGGGAGGTGGAAGAGGGTGGAGGTGGGGTGCTCGTGGGTCAGCCCCACCACAGCACTGGGAACCTGACTCGGTGCAGCCGGGCTCCAGGGCCGTCAGCTTGAGCAGGAGCCCAGGGCACAGGGAGCCAGCCTGGCCTTTGAGCTGGGTGAGGCCATGAAGGCATGTCACCCTGTGATTAACCTTCCAGAGATTCCAGCTGCAGATTCCACCTGCCAGAAGGTGTTGCCAGCACCACCCTCACTCTCCCTTTGTCCTGCACACCTGCCAGCTGACCTTCCTCAGCCAGAGAGACAAGCACATCCCTGCACCCTGCAAGAGACCCTGTGACTTTCCGAGACCTACCGTACCCTGTACACCCCAAATCCTGTGGGTACTGGCAGCCTCTTCTTCCTGCTTCTGCCCAACCTGCCACACTGCCCCTCCCTGGCCAAAATGTTCCCACTCTTCAAAGACCCCCATTCCAGGAAGCCCTCTGGGCTCCTATCCTGTGAAAATGACAGGACGCTTCAAAGCACAGACCCTACACTGCCATGAGTAAACAGGCACTCAGGGTGAGTGCCTTGGCTCCCATTTCTGTGGAAGCTCCTCAAAGGTGACAACCTGGCTTCCGAGTCTTCCAGTTCCCAGAATCCCCAACCCCATCGCTGAGCCCAGGGGAGTCTTCGTGTACTTCCTCTCGAGGGCCAGCTTGGGCCCTCATCGATACTCAGGAGCTAGGAGGGTGACAAGGCCCTGTGCCCCAGAACCCCCATGTGTATTCCAAAGGTGACCATGTGATCCTGTGACTTGCCCCTTGGCTGCAGGCTCCCTGGGCCAGGGCCGGGGCCTTCCTCAGCTGTCCTCCACCTCCTGGCACTGGCTCTGCACGCTGCAAATGACCAGTGCATATCTTTTTTGCCATGGCATCGTCATACTTAGCTCACAGCAACCTCAACTCTTAGGCTCAAGTGATCCTCCTGCCTCAGCCTCCCGAGTAGCTGGGACTACAGGTACCCTTCACATGCTTGACTAGTCTTTTCTACTTTTAGTAGAGACGGGGTCTTGATCTTGCTCAGGCTGGTGTTGAACTCCTAAGCTTAAGCAGTCCACCCTCCCCAGCCTCCCAGAGTCTGGGATAACAGGTGTGAGCCAGCATGCCTGGTCGGTCTGCCCCTATCTTTCTAATAAGTGATAACATTTTAAGGACTTGAGTGACCAGGAGATATGGCTGCTCCCTGAGTGCACAGTTGGCCTGTGATGAGGAGGTGGTTCCTGCCGTGTGGTGTGGGCATGGTTAACCTGGTCCCCCCAAGTCATCCCCTTCCAGGTGTATCAAGGCCTCCCCCACCTGGCTGGCTGTGCTCAGGGGCCCAGCAGCCTGGCCACTCTCTCAGTCCCCACAGTCAGGTGTTTGTGGCCTTGGCCCCAGGGGGCTGGTTTGCACTCTTCCCATAATTGGGGTGGCACCAGGCTGAGTCATCTCCCCAGTCCCTTTCTTTTGACCCTACCCTGCTCACTGTAGATTACTGCAGGGGGACGACCTGGCCTGAGGCTTCCATACCTTTGACTCTAGAGAGCATTCACTCCCTCACTCCCTTCCCACCTTGCCAGGGCTTTGGAGCCACCTCAAGCCTGCTGACTGGGGGACGGCTGAACCTGGGGCAATGTTGAGCCCAACTGCTTACCAACTCCCAACTGGGCTCCCTCCCTTCCTGGTCAAAGGCAGGCACAAAGCCCACACAGTTGGTCCCATTCCTCCCTCCTGTCCCTTGAGAGCATCCAAATGCACACTCTCCCATCTCCTGGGGCTCTGTGCAGGGAGACTCCCCACTTCTACACTGCACCGAGTTGGGCTTTGGGCTCAGTTTCTGCACAGAGGGTGACTCGATTGGCCAGCTTGGGGGGTCTGCTCAGTCAGGAGGAGAGGGATGCACCCAGCTCCCACCAGCCTATCCCAGCTGCTGTCAGGAGGCTTGAGGGCCCAGCCTCCACAGTCATGCCTGCAGTTACAGGCATGGTGACACCATAGAGCAGTGGTTCTCAACCTTCCTAATGCCGCGGCCCATTAACAAAGTTCCTGTGGGTGGCAACCCACAGGTTTACAACAGCTGCCATAGAGCATGAGAATGAATGACTCAGGCCCCCAAAGGGGCCACATGTGGGCAGAAGTGACAGGTCACAGGGGCCTCTGTTTGTAGCCAGCTCTGTTCTGGAGGGCAGAGGTCAGGTTCACAAACCCCATGGCCTCCCAAAGTCAGGCAGTGACATCCCCAGGCAGGGCAGGCCTGGTGAGGGCTGAGGAACTGGGGTTATACTCCCCATCTGCAGGAGCAGCTGCTCCCCAGGTCCAGCCCACGGGGCCCAGCAGAAGGTTGGCCCACAGTGCCCAGTTCTTTCAATTTTCCAAAAGAATAAATGAATACTTTTATGTAAAAATTTCCTGATTTTTAAATATTGGTGAGTAATTTAATTGAAATATAATTTTTTGTAAAACAATGTGGGCCAGAAAACAAAAACAAACAAAAACAAAAACACAACTTAGGTAGGTTGTGCTGTGCTGTGCTGTCCTGTGCTTTGTGTGTGGCATTCCTGGGAACACCTGTGATCCAGGGAAAACAAAAACACAATTTAGGTAGGTTGTGCTGTGCTGTGCTGCGCTGTGCTGTGGTGTTCCTGGGCATGCCTGTGATCCGGCAGGGTGTGGGCAGGGGCCTGGGAATTACTCCAGAATTACATTCTGTTTTCATTCCTCATTGACATGGATCAGATGGGTGGGACAGGGGTGGTGTGGAAAGGAGCAGAAGGAGCCCCCCCCGGGAGGTGAGTACCCAGGAGGGTCACTGGGAAGCAGCCTTCTTCCTGAATTACCCTCAGACCCAGTGCATATGTACGTGCACGCAGAGGATGGACACACGCACACCTGCAATCGTGTTTGTGTGTGCTTCCATGTTTGTTTACAGAGATTCTGGCCCTGAAAATTGAAAATCTTAGGCTTGGGTGTGAGTTTGGAGGAGACCAGGAGAATGGCAGTCTTAACTGGCATGTGCCCTGTGCCCGAGTTCCCATCAACAGCTGGGTCTTTCAGGGACCATCTCGTCTCTGCCGCAAAACACAGCTGCTCCAATTGTGTCCCCTACCCTTTGCCTTTCCCTCTCTCTCACCTTCACCTCAAACCTTCTTTCCCTTAAGAGCCCCCGGAGACAGAGCACATGCACACGGGAGAGGTGCAGCTCAGCCAGGTGCAGTTGGACAGATTAGATAGTTCAGGACCCTGACTCACACTCAAGTTGAAGATTTTCAATTTTCAGGAACCCTTTCTCTCCCAAGAGATAAATATAGTTAAAATTTTGCAGTGTACTTTTTCTGACATTTTCTCCTACAAATTTACATTCATAAATATGCAGGTTTGGCAAATAAATAGATTCATACTACTCTCTCGTTTCATCTAAGGCTTCGTGGATTGTAAGAAGTAGTGTTATTTTAAGAACCACTATGAAAGAAAAGAGAAGATACTAAATATAAGTGTGAAGAGCTACTGATTTTAAGACACATCCTGATACAGCAATGTTAAATATGAAAACACCAGATGAAAGGCAGCACCAGGGCAGTTCCTGGGCTGGCCTTTCTCCTCCCCGTCTGCCCTGGAGAAGCTTCCATGTCAGCCCCAGGGAGCTTCCTCACTCCGTGCAATAGCTTCTTGGATTTCCAGTTTGGGGACAGCCCAAAATGGAATGGACTTTTAGGCTGTTTCTAATTTTTTTCTATTACCTTGAATTCTGAAAATTATATATATTTGTGTATCTCAAAAGTGTTTCTGTAGGAGAACTCTTTCTGTGTCAGTGCGCACCACACTGATTAAATTGTCACAGAATCGCCAAACTGCCTGCCCAAACTTTCCAACTTCTACGCTCACCCGTAATGAACAATGGAGCCAATTTCTGTTCTTGTATTAGCGCAATCCTTCCCATTTTGCTCAGTCCAATAGATGAGATGATAATGTCACTTTAACTTTCATTACTCTAATTTCTAGAATGTTATGCATTTTTTCATGGTCAGTGAAACCTAATTGATTAATAGACATTTGTATTTCCTGATCATATTCTTTGCGTTTTCCCCTACTCTGTTCTTTTACATATTAGCCTTTAGGAGTTCTTCCTATATAATATGGTTAATGACACTTTCTTACATAATTTGTAAATATTTAACTTCAATTTCTTGTATAAAAAATGTGTTGTGATGAACAGTGAATACATTTCATTCAATGGGACAATTTCCTGTTACTGTCAAATGATATTTCATCTTTCTTTTAGGGATAAGATGACTATTTAACGAGCAATTCCCAGGGTCAGGTTCCCTTCCAGAATTCTGAGCCTAAGCAGCTGTTTGCACCTGTAGCCTGAGGCCCATTTCCCTCTGGCTGGTGGGACCAACAGCTGCCCTTGAGCAGGGGAGGCCCCAACAGAAGCTGCACCAAGGTGTGAGTTTCATGTGGTCCTATTCTGGGTGCTGAGGTCATATGACTGTCCCTTCTTCCTGAATGTAACCACTCCCATCCATGGCAATATTACGAGACAATAATTTTGTTTTCCAATAAACTGAAGAGCCTCAGGTGTGAGGTGGGCATCACGTCGGTGGTGCTCACAGCGTCAGCTGCAGGAGCACCCTTAGAGCTCGAGCAGAGCCTTCTCTGCCTTCTGGCACAGGGATACTCTGCTGTGCCACTCTTGAATGTGAATAGGCACACCCTGGCAGCTTGCCACCCAGGGCCTCTTCAATGGCCAATTGGTTAGCATTGGGAACACAAGCCAGGAGTGAGGCTGACACTTCTCTGAACCTCCCTGTAGGTTTAGGGTATCAGCCAGCAGAGCCCAGCTCCCCTCTGCAGGCACAGAGACTCAGTCCCCAGGTCTGGAGTGCCCCAGGCTCCTGGACACCACCTGATCCCACCTGCAGAGCTGGTTTGCAAAGAGTACCACAGGGAAGTAGTTCATATTTGTGGGCGGTTTCTGGTCTTCCTTCTGTGTGGGTTAGGACTTCTTTGGGGTTTTGAGGCAAGGAAAAAAGGTAGGTGACACTGAGAACTGCCCTTCCAGCTGGGGGCTCCATCAGTGAGGGGCCCCACCTCCTCCCTCACTCACAGCATGTTGGTTCCTGGTTGGAAGACCCTTGAGGCCCTTGAGCTGGGTGGGGATTGAACCCTCGACCCAGGCTGAAGGGTGTCACCTTCTTAGTATTTTCTGGAGGCAGGCTGCTAACTTTTGTCTTCCCTGAGCCTTGCTAGGACCAAGTAATCTTAATTTTATGTGCCAACTTGACTAGGCCTTAGTTGCCCAAGTATTTGCTCAAACCTTATTTGGGATGTGACTGGGAGGGTGTTTTGGATGAGACTAATATTTGAATTGATGGAGCAAAGCAGATGGGCTTCCCCATGTAGGTGGCCCCTTCAGTCAGTGGAGGGCCTGAATGGGGCAAAAAGGCAGATCCTCTCTCAGGAAAAGAGGATTCTCCTGCCTGACACCCTCCAAACGGTGACATCCGGTTTTCCTGGGTCCACAGTAGCCTCACAGCCTCTGGACTTGAACTGTCAGTGGTTCAGGCTTTAGATGTGGCAGCCTCCATAACTGCATATTTAGGTCCTCATAACAAATATATATATATATATAGACTCTTATCTCCTTATTCAAATATATGTATACATATAAAAGTTCCAATTCCTTTATATATGTATATGTATGTATATATTCTGTTTCTCTGGAGAGTCCTGGCTAACACACAAAGTTTTGCAGAGTTAGACCTCTGGAGCTGGGGGGATGGAGCACCATTCTAAGGTGGGGAGGACCTGGCACCAGCCCTGGGACAGAGGGAGGGACTGGCCTTGCTGGTTACAGGCTCCTCCTGATGGTCCCATGGGAGAGGCCTACAAGTCTACAGGGAAGGCAAGAAGTGCCCAGGAAGTCCTCACCCACTCAGACCCGGGCTTCTCTCTGTGGCGGGCACCATCTAAGAGCGAGACCACGGACCCAAGAGTCAACCCTCCGGTCAGAAGGAGACCGGCCTGATCTCCTGCCACCCAGCAACAGTCCTTCCTGTGTGGAAGATGACACCACAGTGCAGCCCGGAGAGTGTCCTCAAGGCAGTGGTCTCCTTCGCACTCACAGCAGTGCCCAGAGGAGGGGCAAGACTCCCGGTCACTGAGCTGTTAAGCGGCCGAGCTGGAATGTGAACCCTGCCGTTCACTCTTATGTCTTCACCTCCTTCCTCTCTTCTTTGTCCTTCTTTTAACTTTGCATATTTATTTATTTCATTGGGATATAATTTATGTATCACTAAATGTGCCCTTTTAAGCTTATAATTCAACATTTTTTTTGTAGAGTCACAGAGTTGTGTAACCCTTAGCACAGCCCAGTCCTAGAGCATCTCCATCAGCCCTGTAAGATCCTCCGCCCTGTCTGTGCTCACACCCCATCCCGACCCCAGTGATTTGCCCACCTGGACGTTTCCTATCCACAGGCTCCTTGACGTGTGGCCTATTGTCCAGCCCCTGTCACTGACCGTGGTTGCGTGTGTAACACTGCGCTCTTTTATGGCTTTGTTCTTCTGCACTGCCTTGTCTTTCCCACACCCCTTCTCCAAGTGACTCCCAGGCTTTGCAATATCTGCACCTCTAAAAGGTAAGGACTCTGGTTTGCTTTAAATAAACCTAACCATGATAGCAATGTCTCGCCTGAAGGATTAACAATACGGTCTTAAATTAACAGCACCAACTATTACGCCAGTGTTTACACCCCCCTATCGCCTCATCCATGTGTGTTCATGGTTGGTTTTCTGCACAACGTGACTTTCTGAAATGTTTAACCCCTTTGTTCTCTCACTTCTCCCCTAGGCTGACCCCAACTCCTAGCAAGGCTATAATTGGTTTACCTCCAGAGTGTTAAGCTCCACTAAACAAACACTCACCAAACTGACCTTCTTAGCTCGCCTGTTTCTATAGTCACAAAATAGTACAGAGCAGAGAGGGAGCCAGCCAGCCTCTCTTCTCTCCCCCAATGCCTCCATCACCCCTGAACAGTCCCCAGAGCTCAGGCAGTGGCAGCACAGGTGACAGTGGGTCCTTACCTGACGTTGTGGTGGTCCAGTTGCTCTCCGCTGTGGTGGTCTCGTTGCCCTTGAGAGCCCTGGCGAGTGGCAGGCTAATGCCCACCAGCAGGAAGGGACAGAAGGGCTCCATGGTGGACCTGCGGAGAGCAGGGATAGGCTCAGAGGACTCACCCACTGGTCTTTGACAAAGCTCAGGGCTTCCCTTGAGCCAAGAGCTTGGCCTGTCACATTCACGATCAGCTCATTGACCCTTCTCAGTGTGAGGGGGATGCTGTCACCATGACCACTCACCAGTTCCAAGGAGGGACCACGCTCTGAGGCCCAGCTTTGCTGATGGTTAGTGAGGGCCGAGCAGGGACTTGGACCCAGGGAGACAGTGTCGCAGACCCTGCCGTGCCCACGGGTGGCTCAGTCTGGGATTCCAGGCCCTTTACTCTCTGCCCTCTGCTTCTCCCCAGGTGACCCTACTTCCCACCCAAGCCCTGTTCTTTTGTCATCCTGTGTCTTCACCCTTCTCTCTCTCTGCTCCAGGAAATGTGATCTCTTCATTGGGAAGCCACCGTAGTCTGGAAGGCAGGCTCATCTCCTGGCGAGGTGTCCCCCGCTCTCTGCTCCCCCTACACTCTGGCTCTGGCTCTGGACCCTCTGCCCAGCCTCACATCTGACTGTGCTCATGCCCAGATGCCCGGGGGAGCAAGGTCATCTCGATAGAGCAATTTGGCACCTTGGGAACAGAGGTAGCATTTATTGGGGAGAAAGGAGGTCCACTGGGGGAAGATGACAATTTAAAAGGGCTCAACACAGAGAAAGGCTCATTCACATTGAGGTCCACAGGTGGTCATCTCCTGCCTCACATGGAATTCCATTTTGCCCAAATATCTTAGATCATTAGTAAACACAGGGACTGGTTGGTGGCCTAGGAACCCTCCCAAGAGGCCCAGTGATGGGGGCAGGGTGGGTGGTTGACACCTGCTTTTCTGGTGACAGTGCAGACGCACAGTCGAGAGGGCCTCTTCCCTGTTTCCCGTCCACTAAACCCCATCCAAGGTCAGCCAGGGACACCCTGTCCCCACCGACAGCACTTTCTTGCAGGAAGCCACCCTCAGGGATGTGAATGGACCCCATTTCAGGACTGAGGCCAAGACACATTCATCACTGGGGCTGCTGGGGCAGTGAACGCTGATGCTTGTAATTAGAGACGGCATCTAAATGAGCGTGAGAAACCCTAATTGTTTTTCCGTAATTGCTGCTATTAAGATGGAGCCATTACAAGCACACGATGACAATTAGCTCAGAACATCTATAACAGCAACACTCGGCACTTTCTCTGCCTTCCTCTGTTTTATTTCCCAAATAGGCATTTTAGATCACAAAGTGAGCCGTGTACACACTAACAGCTCTCCCTGCGTGAGCACCTACTGTGCACTGGGCCCTCTAAATGGAATTTCCCCCAAAGGGCTCAGAAACGAAGGCTACTGGAGAAGAAGGTTGCAGGACACGGAGGGGCTGTGATTCGAACCCAGGAGGACAGAAGACAAAGGCCCCACCCGCTCCACACTGCCCTGGCCCTTCCATGATAGGCAGCTCTGCATGTGTTTTCACACACGGTTTTCTAAAACCTTATCGCACACTGCCTGGATACTTTTAATACACTTGGGTAAATTACAGAGTAATTGAGAGGGCAGTTATTTATTGGCATAATGCAACTCCAGAAATGCAGACTTCCTGGTTGCCCAATATTTTCTTATCTCACACATTAATTTGAAAGTCCTCCTCTCCAAATGCTCCCTGATCTAAGAGGAGGCTGACATCCTTCAGAAGGACAGAGATCATCTGCTTCATCTACTAGGCCCTGAGGGCTGAAGCTCTCCCCAGAGGCAGGTGATTTTTCCAGGTGTGACCAGCAGAGGGCGATAAACCGTACAGCATTAAAAACCTGTCCCATCACCTGCCGGGTTACTGCCCTATTTCCAGGCCAAGGCCAGTAACCCCGTGCCCCTCCCTGGCCCTTCACTCTCAAAGGCACAGACACAAATCCATACACAAGTAATGCATGATGCAAAAACCAAAACCATGAAGAGTTTTAAGGACTTGCATTTAATCAGTATCTGTTGTGAGCCTACCAAATCTAAGTACTCGTATATAGGGCAAAAAATATGTGTGATCTCTAGAACTGAGGTGATCAAAATAGGCGTTTTCTGACAAAGCAGATTTTAACTTTACTCCTTTCAAAAGTCAACCAGCTATCAACTTGATTAGAAATATGTCTTTTTATTCCATGTGACGGCTTTTGAAATATTTTTCATTGGACAATGACTTGGACCAGGCAGCCTGCGAGGCCCTGGGCTTTCAGAGATGCAGGGACGCAGCGTGTCTCTGCCCAGAACCTGCTCCCTGAGGTGGCAGGGCAGGTGGAAAAGGGGCCACCGGTACCCCCAATGCCATGCTCTGGAGATGGGCCACAGTGGCAAGGAACAAGGTGAGGGAACAGTGATTCCAAAAGGTCAGTCCATTAGCACTTCCCCAGAAATGAAGCATAGAGAATTATTTGGAGGAGAAAGCAAAAGGGACATGGGTGAGGGGACAGAGGCATGAAGGAAGCCCCATCAGGACCTGTTTTCCTGACAGTTCACATTTTGGACTGCTGCACCTGTAGTGTATGGGGAAGCTGGGACGAGGGAGGATGGACAGTCTGGGGCCAAATTGTGAAGGCCCTGGCATGCTACCTGTGTTAGAGCTTGGCTTAGTCCTAAGGGCTCAGTTTCCCTAACAACTTACATTGTTACAATTGCTGGAAGGTCCTAGGGGGAGATGCCCTCGTTCCTGGGCCCAGCTCCAGATGTTGGAAATCTGAACATCTGGGGAGTAATCTTTTATACAGACTGGAGTTATTTGGGTTAAAACCCTAGCTGTGAGCAAAGTTTCAAGGGGGACCCTGGAAGCTGGAGCTCAGCTCCTCACTCAGGGCAGGCATTTGCTGCCCCAGAGTGGTGCTGGGCTTGGAGGAATGGAGAATCTCAGGCCCAGCCCAGACCTACCACCTCTTACAATCCCTGGGTAGTTCCCATGCTCACAAACATTTTGGGTGCACTGTTTGAATCTAGGGGCTCATGGGGGCTCAGCAGGGGTAGTGGGACTGGGAGAAGGAATGGGTGAGAGGGTATCAGTCGGGTGTGGGTGACAGGTGGGTACCAGTCATATTTGGGTTCCCATCTTGGAAGGTGGAGTGGGAGCAGCCTCATTATCAGCTGAGATGGGGCCTGGGGCCCCCAGTGTGAGGGCAAAGATGGCTTTCAACCTGGAACACAAGGTGATAATGCCAGCTGTGATTTGGGGACCTCCCATGAGGCACGACAAGCTACCTGAAGCTCTGAGACAACTGAATTCATCAGCCCTCACCAAAGCCCCATGAGCAGTGTCCAGCAGGCCCTCAGGTGGAGATGACACGCAGATGGAGTGAAGTTTCAGAGGACAGTGGGCCATTCTAGGGGAGACTGCCCATAGGAATTGGGTCTAGGGTCTGGGGCTTGGTTGGGAGGGGTGGTGATGGGTGCTGTGTGTGCCTGAGGGGTCGGGGGCTGCCCAGGGAGGAAGGCCAGGCTCCAGGTGGAAGGCTGAAGGAAGTCACCACAGCAGGGGCAGAGCAGGGGAGCCGGGTGGGAGACCGGGCAGGAGGCAGCTAGGTGGACGTGGACGGCTCTGGGCAATACTGGGATTCTCCTTCCCTCTCAGTGTCCCCTCTCGGGGGAGCCTCGCTCCCTCCACTCTTGGCACTCATTCCCACCAGCTTTTAACATTGAGCCGCCTGAGACAGAGGTTTGCCTCCAGGGGACCACCCTACCTGGGGCTGTGTAAGGAGATTCAGGTGCTGAAGCTCTAGACCTGTCTGGGGTTTCCTGGGAGCAGGAGCTGTCTCTCATGCCCCCATTCCCATTCTTCTGACTTCTTCCCCACTTGCCTCCCCAATGACTAGGTCTCTCAGGACATTTGAGGTCAAGGAGCCATCCTGCTCCCAGGGACTGGACAGTGCCCTGAACAGCTGGCAGGGCATACCACAGTGGGCTGAACCACACCGCCCCCTGCAGGCCCTAGAGGGTAGTGTTTTCCCTCTGCAGCCAAACCCCTCACCTGTCTGGTCAGCATGTTTGTGTGATCAGCACCTGTGTGGCCAGCACACGTGGCTCTTTTGCTCTTGATTATGAAACAGATGCAGTTCCTTCACAAGGAAGCAGGAGATAATGATTTGGGAGTCACGCTCAGGTTTTAAAGCCACTGCATGTAAGAAAAGCCTCTGAAATGGGTGCCGTGTAACTTCTCATTAAACCAGACTCCTGTGAGAGCGGAGAAGGGGCTGAAACAATTAAAGCTATGTGCTTCCCTAAAACAAATGTGAACCAATGATTTCACTTTATTAAACTGGAAGCCTATTAAGTAGTTCTATTTACAGACCATTTTTAAAAAATTTAATGTGGATAGACCATTAATAAAAACTTTCTAAAACAAAAATTAATAGATCTGTAGCCATTGTAGCAATATTAAAAAAAATACTTTTTATGCTGATTATCTAAAAATAAAATGAGAATGTAAACAAATACTTATTTTTGGTACACATTTACTTTCTTAGCTTTATCTGTCAATAGTAAGTTTTTCTTTTAGTATATTTTTAAGTGTCCCTAATGTTTTAATTTTCTCATAAAATGCCCTGCAATTTTTTTCAAATTAGCATTTTTGAGCTTTTACCATTTAATTCACTTTAGTCCTTCCTTGCTTTTGTAGGAATGCATTTTAATGTCTTCTTGTTCATAATCTTTGCTTTCAATAACTGAAAACTCTAAAAGTTTCAAAAGCTAAGAGAGAGTGTGTGTGTGCAGTTGGATGCTCTATTTGTTGAATTTTTCTATCATATAGTCACATTAGTTTAGAATTAAATACAACCAACACGTATGGCCTTTTTTGCAGAAAAGTTCAGCATCTTTACAGGACACTCAGGTCGAGTGATTCTCTAAATGCCTAAACATTTTTAAAATCTGACGGACGATGGGCAGTGGAGACAAGTGCATACTACCAAGCTGAAGCATTTAAAAAAATTCAACATCAGCCTCATTATCATGACTTTACAGTTCAGTCACTCTGTGCATGTATAACAGTTTATAGATTTTGACATCTACAACTTCTGTTTTAACTGATAACATATCCAGCATGTTTTCACACAATTTTAAATGATTTGAACACCACAATCGATTCCAAGTATAACACATTAACCACAAATGCTGAGCTTTACCAGCATTTATATCCCTATATTCAAAATGTTCACATACATAATTTTGTTATCAGAGTTAAAGTCTTTCACTGGACGCCCAGTGACATTAGCAATGAAGTCAAGGGTTCATCTTTGACAGAGGAACTCCTAAGTTGAATTTGGATTCCATGAAATGGATGAAAAAATAATAAAACCACTACTGGCGTGAACCAATTTGCTGTTTGAAAACGACACTAACAACTCTAAAGCTGGCGTCAGCTGAGGGTTTGTGAAGTTATTCTACTCCTGGAGTGTTAACAGTCTTTACTTCACCTTCTGGGAGTGTGCAATGACATTCTGAATTGAAGAAGAGAAAAATTAACTGAGAACAGTCATTCGATCTAGATGAAAAGTCAGGTGGCAGTGTGCAAGGCATCCCAGCATCTGCGGTCATCCTCTTCAGGCACAGGGCCTACCGGCCACTTAGTGAATGTCAAAATTCTCTTCGCAGCTTTTCCTTTTTTCTTTCTGGCTTCCGTGTGGCCAGTGATATCATTATAGCCCCTGAGGTAGATGGTAAATGTTGCTATTGATAGCTGTTTGTGTAAATTATAGTAAGTTTGAACTTTATCACTAATTTTCTTGATTCATTTGCCTTTTTATTTTACTCCCGACCCACAGGTTTAATAAAAATTCAGAAACCGTCACCAAAACAATTTAAATAAAGAGTTGTGGATTCACCCTATAAGCTAAATAAATGCCCAAGCGAGTGTAGGAAAAGAGTTCAGACTATTCACATAAATCCAACCACAAAACTCTTCAACCTCTAGTTCCTAAAAATATCTAGAAACACCTGACCTGCAATTTCTCATGTTTCCCACTGGCTCTGCTGACCAGTGGCTTTTCACAGCCCTGATATGGGCCACAGCTCAACTGGTGGGTGTGGCCGGTGGCCAGTAGAAGCCCCAGCCTGGTGGACTTCTCCCAGCAGGCCACGAGGCTGGAAGGAGTCAGCATCACATCCGCTCTTGTCCAAGTGCACGTCTTCTCTTCTAGCCTGCCTTTGTCCTTGAAGAAGTGTCACTAAGGTCACATTAGGAAAGGGTGAGGAAAAGAGAGGAGTGTGGCTGCTGATTTAGTCACTGCTAAAGAGATTTCCGATTTAGACACTGCTAAAGAGACTGTTTCCTGCACACGTGTTTCCCATCCTCTGACGAGACCATGGCAGATGTCCACCGAATCTTCCTGGGTTTCATTAATACAAGCATCATTTCATCATCAAACGTTTAATTTTTTCCCATGGGCAGCGGCTCATGCCTATAATCTAAACCCTTGGAAGCTTGAACTTAGGAATTCCAGATCAGCCTGAGCAAGAATGAGACACTGTCTCTACTAAAAATAAAAAAATTATCTGGGCATTGTGATGGGTGCCTTAGTCCCAGTTACTCTGGAGATAGGAGGATCACTAGAGCCCAGGAGTTCTGGGTGAACCCCAGGCCATGCTGCATCCAGCCCACTTTGGATCAGGCCTCCAAAAAATGGTGAGGGGTGAACTAAACTTTTGTGGCCACATGTAGAGTATGCTTTTGATTTCTAAGAAGTCCGTTTTGTTGAGTGAATCCCTTTTTATTTTACTCCAACCTGTTGGTCTGATTATTTGAACATTCTTTCATTTATTCAGCAACATTTAGTGAGAGTCGACTTTTTGCCAGAATCTGGAGAGACAATAATCACTGTCTCTGCCCTGCCCCATCCTGAAACTTCTACCCGTTCAGAGACAGAAGAACTTAGTAAGAAGGCAGCTGAGAGGCGCTGAGATGAGACGTGCAGGGTGGTGGCAGTGCCTGGGAGAAGCAGATGAGGATTTGCCAGTCAAGCTAGGGAAGGGAGGCTTAGGGGGCAGAGGACATGGTGCCCCCAGAGACCCCCAGGCCCTGCACAGCGTCCAGCCCACCAGGAATCCCAGCCACACTGGTGACTACAGAGCTTAAAGACATCCAGAAAAAGCTTCTGCTGGGACCACATTAAGGCAAGTACAGAAGTATCCTCGCCAATGGACCCCTCAAGAGCAGGCATGCCTGCACCCTGGTGCCAGCACACAGTGAGCACAGGGAAAAGGCTCCATAGAAGTTTCTGGAAGAATCACCATGAAGGAAGTAAACTGTCAGGGACTAGCATGGCAGAGTTTCTCACTCATCAACTTGCCTTGGTTTCCAAGGAGCTCCAGCCCAGAGGCTGAAGACCCAGCTGGTCAGCCGGCCTCTCCGTCTCTGTCCCTCTCTCACGGTGCTCTCTCTCTTTTTCTCCTCCCCTCCCCCAGATAAGGGCCTTTTCCAGAGCTCAGCTCCTCTCTGAGCCTGCTTCCCAGTCAGGAAAACAAGGGATGCAAGTATATAGTGAACGTGGGGACACTTGTAATGTGCAACCACAGGTGGGAGGTGGT
The DNA here is from genome assembly GCA_963574355.1 of Loris lydekkerianus. NCBI lineage: Eukaryota > Metazoa > Chordata > Mammalia > Primates > Lorisidae > Loris > Loris lydekkerianus. The sequence continues at coordinate 22,141 of CAUYPK010159496.1, read as the reverse complement.
GCCGTCAGCGCATGGCCTCTGCGTGCCAGGACCTCTGAGCTCAGCAGAGGCTGGTGGTGTTTGTGAGCCCCTAGAGGTGCTCTCTGCCCCTCTCCCTCCTGGGACAGCACACGATGGGGTGGGGACAGCCCATGACAGGGGCCTCTGTCACTTTCCAGGGCCTGGACCTGCCCTCGGCCGTCTGCACTGAGGACATCTGTGCCTGTGTCCACCCTGTCTCTTTCAGTGAGGTTGTGTCCCCCAGCAATGGGGAAGCACACCAGGGTGGGGACAAGTGTCCTTCCCACCAGAAGAGTAATCTGTGTAAGTGACTTTCAGAAAGAGCTTGGGTGTTTCTGACTGCGGCAGGCATGTGCCAGGAGCCACTGTGGGCGGGCAGGTGTAGGCAGGTGCAGGCCCCTTAGGGCCCCGGTGCTGCTCACATCCAGGTTTGCCCAGCCCCACCTGCCAGGGCCTTCAGCCAGCACAGGCTTACTGTCCAAACTCAGCCCACGCAGACGCATGCTGTCTTTTCCTTGGCCTCGTCTTCTCTAACTTGCTCTCAGCAGGTGCATGTGACCAGCACGTTTTCTCTATTTGGAGACAGATGAAGACTCCACTGGCATCTCACATCACCGGAGAGAGGAAGAGTGTGGCCTCCAGTAGCATCCTGAGCCAGGACTCCCAGGGCCTCAGGGATCTAACTCCTCCTCTGCGTGACCCCAGACCGGGGACAGGCCCTGGGTGGTGTCAGACAGTTAGTCCTGTGTCCTGTTTGAGATACCCAACTGATGAGTTGAAGACTCTTCAGGTCCTCTGCACAGATGCACAGCTGGCATTCGGCTAGTTGCTGTCCCTGTCCCCGCCCGGGTCCCCTACCTTAGGGAAGGCAGCCACGTGGAAACAAGCTGTCTTGCTCTCTCAGTCCCTGAGATCCAGGAGCCTGCAGTGGGGCCAGGGAATTCTCGGTGCGCTGCCTCCAGCTTGGTTGAGTCCCAGGCAGCCTCCACGCCGGGCATCTAGTGATGTCTCATGGTGACCCTGCACAGTGACCCTGCTGGGCTGTGAGTCAGGAGCCCCCAGTATGGGAATGGCTTGGTCCTCTCTCTGCTTCCCAGAATTTGCAACCAAGAGAGAGGGAAACAATCACAGTCGAGGGTGCCCAGGGCAGGAGGCTTAGTGGTGTCTCTGGCTGGGCTTTTTGTCACTGGCATGGATCTAAAGTGGCCCACAATGTCCTCCAGGGTCTGGGCAGGGGACTAGCTGTGCTCTGGACAAGCACGGGCTGACCCCTTGCAAGTGAATGTGGCCCTGTGTCTTCCTTCACTGAAGAGGGACAGCGTGAGAGCAGGTGCCAGGCAGTTAGAAGGAAGAAAGGGGAGGAGGGAGGGTGGGAAGGAAGGGGGGAGGGAGGGAGGGAAGGAAGGAGGCAGGGAGGGAGGGAGGAAGGAATTAAGGGAGGGAAGGAGGGAGGAAGAGGAGGGAAGGAGGAGTGAGGGAGGAGGAGGGAAGAAGGGAGAAAGGAAGGAGAGGGAGCAGAGGAGGGGGGAAGGGGAGAGGGAATGCCTCTTTGCTCTGACTTGTGAGGGTGAGGGGGTCCCATCCCACCCCCAGTCTGACTCTCCTCTGACACTCCCCTAGATAAACAGCTGCCACTCTGCCTGGACGGCTGGCAGATGAGGACAGGGAGGTTGGAGAAGGTGAGGTACTTGTCTAACACCTAGCTGGCTGAGCAGAGAGACACCAGGGCAAGGGGTAGTGGGGAGAGTGTGCTGGGTCCTCCTCTGCAGCTCCCGCCCCCTGCCTGGGGGTGTGCAGGGCAGGCCCCACAGCTGCCCAGTGGAGAGTGCTCTGGGTCTTCCTCTGCAGCCCGCACCCCCTGTCCGGGGGTGTGCAGGGCAGGCCACGTGGCTTCTCAGTGTGCACGTGCCTTGCCCACTGGGGCCGAGTCCTGCTGGGGTTCCCTGTGATACATGGAATAACGGTCTGGGCTCAGGAAGCTGGAATCTGGGCACACCCCAGGAGGTTGTATCTCTGGAAGTAGCAGGGTGTGGTGACCAGTCGAAGACAATCAGGAGCTCCGTCAGAGGTGAGGGGAGAAAAGCAGGAGCACAGTGTCCTCATTGGGACCTTGGCCCTGTTCCCCAATGCCTACAGTAACATAAGGCAGCAACTTGTCATCAAAGAATTCAGAAAATCTATTAGGGGCTACATAGCGAGACCTTATCTCTACAAAAAAGTAAAACAATTAGCTGGGCCTGACAGCACACGCCTGTAGTCCCAGCTACTCAGGAGGCTGAGGGAGGAGGATCACTTGTGCCCAGCAGTTCCAGGCTGAACTATGATGATGCCACTGCCCTCCAGCCCGGGTGACAAGAGGGAGACCCAATCTCAAAAGCAAACAAAACAATACAAAAAAACTGCTCCTGAAGACCGGGGTGCATGCTTGATGTGGATCATATACTAAGACGGGCGTCCTCAAACTTTTTAAACAGGGGGCCAGTTCACTGTCCCTCAGACCATTGGAGGGCCGCACTATAGTTAAAAAACAAACAAACAAACAAAAAAAAAACTATGAACAAATTTCTATGCACACTGCACATATCTTATTTTGAAGTAAAAAACAAAACGGGAACCAATACAATTCACACCACTTCATGTGGCCTGCAGGTCGGAGTTTGAGGACGCCTGCACTAAGGATTATACACTAAACTTGGCTTCACTGAATTAAAACAATAATACACAAGAAAATGCGAAAGCTCTGGGACACCCCAACCCCTGGCGCTCTTGCCCACACGGGGCTTCTTGCCTGGCTCACAGAGGGCCCCTGAGGACAGACAGCACTCAGCCTGGTCATTGGGCAGGGCCTGTGAGACCACTGGTAATCCAGTAAGTCTGGTAAGGGGTAACTTCAGCTTCCTGTGAACTACATGCTAATTTGCATAATTTCAATTCCACACAGTATCCTCTTGAAGACAAATACAAAACGAAAGGTTGATTCTGTGAGAATTAAGTCTTCCTCTTTTGTTCCAATAAAGACGGCAGCTACAAATAGCTGAAGACACAGGGAAGCTTCTCAAAGGCACATTTTCACAGACCCTAAAACACCTGGATCCATTTAATCAGTAACCAACACACCTACTGACCGTGGCTCACCCAGAGAACACGAAGTTTACAGAGTTCCTATCACTGGGCAAAGACAGAAATGAACCAAATATAGCTAGGATGTTTATTGGCTCAATTTTTCCCTATCCTTCCTGTCTTCAAAGAACAAAGCAAGGGCCCCTGGAGACCCATAAGTGGTAACTCTTCCCTCCTGAACAGGGGTCACATAAAACCAGAGGGGAAACAAAGGTTTTGTTGCCTAATCTCAGGTATTAGGCCACAAGGCACAATGCCTCACAATGTCTCACAACCTCCCAGTATTACCAATGTTTATTTTCTTCCTGCCTTTGCAGTAGCTGGTTGCCATTTTAAATCAGATGTAACAGCACTGAATCCTTTATTCATTAAAAATTACCACCTAGGATTGCTTGAGCTCATGAGTTCGAGACCAGCCTGAGAAAAAGTGAGACCCCCATCTCCACTAAAAGTAGAAAAATTGAGGCAAGAGGATGGTTTGAGCCCAAGAGTTGGAGGTTGCTGTGAGCTATGACACCACAGCACTCTGCTACCCAGGGTGACAGCTTGAGACTCTGTCTCAAAAAAAAAAAAAAAAAAATTACCATCTAAGCAGTGGCCTCTGATTCTGTTTGGGATAGTGTTTGGATCTTACCTATTATTACAAAGTGGACTATTTATGATCAGGAAAAAGTACCCTGAGAACAGCAAGGTTACCTCTACAGGTATTAAAATTAACAGACTCCAAAGATACTACCCTCGATACTTTTGAAGTCAGTTACTTATTCCGTGAGAAACTGCCATGATCCTAATAGAAAACACTATTGATCTTCACAGAATAGTCTCACCCCATCCATGGAGCACATGTTCCAAGACCCCCAGTGGATGCCTGAAACTTGGGACAGTACTAAGCCCTATATAGCCACATGGACCATGTTTTGTTCTATGCATGTATGATGATGAAAAAGTTTAATTTACAAATTAGGCATAGCAAGAAATTTACAATAAATAATGAAACAGAAAAATTATAATTATATGCTATAATAAAAGTTATGTGAATGTGATTTCTTCCAAAATATCTTAGCGGACTGTGCTTGCCTATTTGGGGACTGTGGCTGGCCATGGGCCACTGAGACCCTGAATAAGGGGGCCTATTGTACAGCAAATGCAGACCGCGACCTCCACTGCCAGGGAAAGATGCTAAGATTAGATTTCTTCACTTCACTATTGTATTGTCATTTGTACGAAGATGGTCAGGTGCCCCAGCTTATAGCTGCAGTATCAAGGGTGACTTTGGAGAGGTGGTAGTTTCTTTCTAACTCAGCTACCATTGCCAGGCCCTGTTCACATGACTCTCTTGGGCAGACACCCTCCTCATCCTCTTTCAGCTGGCATTTCATCCCCTTCCAGGGCCACTCCTGGCTTTCACCACCAACTCCTGGCCCCAGACATCTCAGCTGGTCATGCCACCTGCCACTCTGTGGCTCCCTGTCTGCTCCTCTCTCTGAACTTGAACGTGCACTCCTGGGAGTCAGGCCCTCTCGTGGTGTTGCATTTCCTGTACAGGGAGGGCAGTGTCCAGAGCAGCAGTGCCCAGTGCAATGGCAGGTGTGTTGCCAGGAGAAGGTGGGGTGTCTGTGCCATGGGAAGGCAGTGTTGAGCAGGGCTGGCTGGTCCCTGGGCTTCTTCTGACAGACCATTGATGATGCACCTGCTGGGCACCTTCTTTGCAGGCACATTTCATTACCTGCCTGAAGAACGCCCATTGGGCCATGGGGTTTCCTTTGCAGGTGCATGGATGCTGTGGGAGGCACATTTCCTGTTTCCACCACACTTGGAGGCAGGCCTGGCCCTGCCCAATTCCCAGTCTAGGTGTCCGCTCAGGTCCTGCCCCAGGGAACAGGTGCACTGGCTGCACCTGGGACGCAGGTGCTACAGATTCAGGAGGACCATGCCTGGAAGGTGGCATCGTGAGAGCCCCCCCAGGGCTTCAGAAATGTGATCTAGACACTTTCAGCGTGATAATTGAGTAAAAGCCAGCTCCTTGGCCTTGTGACTTTCATTTGACTTTATCTGGGCTGTGTCAGTAAATCACTTCATGACATCTTTCAAATAGGAGCCATAAAGAAACCAGTACCTCCGTCACTGCTTTCAGGGGAGATGCTGTGGTGGACGACAAGCTAACATCCTGTACTTGAATGCTTAAAAAGGTGTTGCTGCCACCTGGGGTTGATTTGGCTCAGCAAATAAGCCAATCACCTGGGCACAGCTCTATCAGTGATCAATACCCGAATGCACATTATTCAATTGTTCCTGAAAATCGAGGATGATTAGACCGGAAATCAAAGCCCTTGGAAACTGATGTAGAATCAACATCAAAGTCACAGAAAGATGCTGAGCCACCAGCAAAAAGCAGCCTTGTGGTTCTAAAAGATGCAGCAAGAAGCTCAGAGCTAGGATTATTTTTGTCTGTGCCTTTTGAACTTTCTTCTCTCCTTCATAGCACACGCCCTTGGTCCTGTAACAGGTGTTGGTGAGACCCCTGGCACAGTCCCTCGGGAGGTCCCTGTATGGCCCTGGCCAATGAACAGAACAGGAGATGGGTCATTATTGACCATTAATTGCTGTGGAGAGCGTCCTGCATGCTGAGGGCGCTGAGGATGGGAGTTTGACATCCTTCCAGGGCTCTGACTGCGCTAATTCAGACGCAGGCTGTGTTCTCTGAGTGCTCCCTCCCAGAGCTGCAGGCGGACGGTCCCGAGGCCACACATGGCTGCTGAACAATGCCCAGGTGGGCTGGTGTGTGTCAATTCAGTAAACATCTCCAAACACGTGGGGGTTTGCTCCGTGCCCTGGAGGCTCGCAGGATGCTGGGGTCCCCATCCCTGCCCCAAGGAGGTCACCGTCTCTAGACACTTGCATGGCACATGGAACTTGAGATGGAGGGTCCCCAAGCTGGCGGTAGAGAAATCGAAGGGCACAAATCCTCTCTTGTGGAGTTTATTGCAATTGTACTGGAAAGATGCTATTTTCAGTATTGAGAGACGATTTGAACAGCCCTATCAAAGCACACAGCTTCCTCCAAATTCTATCACCCATGACGGGGCCGGCATTTCTTTGAGAATGCAGCAGTGGTCACTGTACAGAGACAATCGCTCTGGGCATGGGCAAGGCTGTACTGATCACCTTGACCGCCCTCATGGTCCAGGAGCAGAGGGGCAGGGCCGTCTCTATCTGCCTGCCCAATTTTGCTGGGAACCTAAAATTACTTTAAAAATAAAGTCTATTAAAAAGAACAAAAATTCGTGCCCTCTTCCTTCCTACCCTCAGGGCTGAAGCCAGACTCCTCCTTGCGGCCAGCTCGAGTACCGACCCTCCTGCCCCTGCAGACTCGCAAGGCCTCTGAGTCCTGTTTCTGTGGCTCCCAGCTGTCAATGGACACCCCTCCTCACTTGTCGGGTCAAATTCTTCTCCCCACATTGCCCTCTGAGCTGTGCCAGCCCTGGGACCCTGCTTTCCGGTGGCTGAATCACCACTTGAGTCAGAATGGGGTGCAGGCTGTTGAGCCTGGGCCTTGCTGCCCACCGGCCTGAGCCACGAGGCCCTCAGCTCTGTCTGGCTTGCATACAGCAGGTGCTCCATGTGTGCGCGTCGACAGCCTTCACTTCCATGCCCTCGGATGTGCCACATCCTCACCCACATTTCTAGAGCCCTTCCAGAGTAAAGAGGAGTTGGGAAGAACTTCGTGAAACTCTGAGTGTCAGGCCAGGGTACAGGCCACTCAGCCAAGGCAGGAGGACAGTCAGCAGTGTGCTCTGTGACTGCAGTCTGAACATGAACAGGTTCCTCTAACCTGCATGTGAAAAGGTGAAGTCATGGCAATGAATTCAAAACGGTGGCATTTCAGGGGCCACTGGATGGGCAGCAACTTGGTGGAGGGATGGGGACCTCTCTCCCTGCTTCTGGGCCCCCTTGCCCCACAGAGACAGCTGTTGGCTGGGAACATGTTTCTCTACCCAGGGCTAATCAAGGGTCAGATTCTGTAACGCAGAAGGTGCATATCAGCCTGCTGACCAGATGTGACCCAGACCGCCGGGCGTGACCTGTGCTGTGCTTTAAAAGATTTTTATTTTTTAAGGCACAATCACAGACTAAAATGTGGACATCAAGCATACAGCCTCGTGCATTTTGACAAGCACATGCTGTGCACCCCTGTGTCATCTGTGCCCCGACTAAGAGCAAGACATTTGCCACTACCCTGGAAACTTCCTGCAGGCTCCTGAAAAGTCTCCCGCACAGCCCAGACACATGCCTCCCAGACCGCTGGCACCTCCAGAGAGGCCTTGTTCCGCCTGCTCCTGAACTTCCTGGTAGGAGCAGTGCGGCACCTGCCCTCTGTCGACATTAGCTTCCTCAGCCCTGCTGCTTTCAGGCTAGTCGTGGTGGTCCGGGGCATCAGTGGCTCACCCCTATCACTGCTGACCACTGTCTGTCCTCTGGCCGCACCCAATCCGTGTTCTCATTCACCTCTTCACACACTTTGGGCTGTTTCCGGTTTGTCTGCTTTCATGAACAAAGCCACTGTGAAAACCCAGACCCAAGCATTTCTGTGGACAAATGTTTGTCATGGGTTCACTGGGTTGCAGGAGTAGGTATCTACTCACATTTTTTTTAAATTAATCTTTTTTATTAAATCATTACTTTGTACAATGATACATTTATGGGGTTCAGGGTATTGCTTCGATATACAATGTGAAATGCTTACATTAAACTAACACATCCATCACAATTATACTCATTTCTTAATAGTTTTGAAATGTACCATTGCATCATGCACATTAGGTGAGGTCATCCCAAATACCCTCCTCCTCCCATATACCCCCTTCCCTCCCCGCTCTCTCCTATCTCCTCTTCCCTTTACTTTCTGGACTATAGTTATGTTTTACCATTCATATGAGTGTGTAGGTGATTATATATTGATTTCATAGTAGTATTGAGTACATTGGATACTTTTTTTTCCATTCTTGAGATACTTTACTAAAAAGAATATGTTCCAGCTCCATCCAGGTAAAAATAAAAGATGTGAAGTCTGCATATTTTTTATGGCTCATAGTATTCCACGGTGTACATATACCACAATTTGTTAATCCATTCTTGGGTCTATGGGCACTTGGGCTGTTTCCATGTTGTGGCTATTATGAATTGGGCTGCAATAAACATTCTTGTGCAAATGTCTTTGTTGTAAAATAACTTGATCATCTGAGTATATACCTAGTAGAAGAATTGCAGGATCGAACAGTAGGTTTACTTTTAGTTCCTTGAGTGTTCTCCAAACTTCTTTCCCAAAGGGTCATATTAGCTTGCATTCCCACCAGCAGTGTAGAAGCATTCCCTCTCTCTGCATTTCTGGCAGACGGAAATGTGGATCCCTGGCTCTAATTGTGCTGTTGGAGACCCTTGAATCCCTCTCTGTTGAGCAGGGTTTGCACTGCCTGAGACAATTTAATTAAAACCCGTGTCTGGGGCTGTCCACTTGGGGACATTCTGAGGTTGACCTTTGAAGTTCTATAGTGGAAAAGAACTGAGAGTTGGGGGCTGGGTGCCACAGCTGTTTGTATCTCTTCACAGTTGAAATTTAAACCTAATACGTGGTTTCTTAGGATAGGGCAGAGTTTGGCCAATATTAAAATAGACTTAGTTTGCACTATCTCACCAAGTAGGTCCTCAGAGTCTCTGGACAAATCTCTGAAAGGGACCTTTGTAAGGTTGTAGGAGATAAGCCACAATTACAAAGCCTAGCTCTTTGGTAAGAGGCTATCTCTACTACCTGGGAACCCAAATGCAATCTCACCATATCAGTTCTAAATGCCAAATGTTGGAAAATAAACATGGTGAGGACCCAACAGAACTTTGGCAACATGAATAACCAGAGTAGATCAACATCCTCAAGAAATGACAAAGGAGATAGAACTGAAGATGCCATTAATAGACAGATGGCAGCAATATCAGAAATTGAATTCAGAATATGGATGATAAATAAATAGAATGGAAGAAAACATACAAATTGAATTCCAAAGAGTAGTTCTAAAGTTGTCTCAAGAAATTAATGAATTCATAGCCAAGGTTTAAACTTTGACCATATCCCATCCCTTTCAACAAATTCCAGTGACTACTTCTACTGTTCCAACCCCTACTTTGGGAGAAAGCCCAAATTCTTTTTTTTTTTTTTTTTTTTTTTTAGAGACAAAGTCTCAGTTTACTGCCCTTGGTAGAGTGCTGTGGCATCAAATGGCTCTAGGCAACCTCCAGCTCTTGGGCTTAGGTGATTCCCTTGCCCTCAACCTCCTGAGTAGCTGGGACTACAGGCACCCACCACAACGCTGGCTATTTTTTGTTGCAGTTTGGCCGGGGCTGGGTTTGAACCCACCACCCTCCATATATGGGGCTGGCGCCCTACTCACTGAGTCACAGGTGCCGCCCAAAAGTCCAAATTGTTTATACTAACATTTCTAAAACATTCTAAAACTTTCCCTCAATTCTGCTCTCTACGATAACATTTACCAATAAATTTGGACCCCTTTAAAGTCATCGAAGATGCCAAAGTGCTGTTGTTAATGTAAGTCACATATTTTCATATTTACCATATTAAGAATTAAAACAAATTTTATACAGTTTTAACATATTTAAAAATAAAAACATATTACCTATGAAAAACAATATTTTTATAAAAAATAACTATATTCTCCAAAACACCAAAGTAGGGAAAAAAGTCACATTATTCTGCAATTTCCTTCCAAATTTCTTTAATGTCTGGCTTTATGGAAGCCAGATAAGTTTTCTCATATCTGATTTGCATTCAGTCTTCTGAGGTAGTATATGTCATGTGTCCTCCAGAAAATTACACCAGGAAGTCACGAGACAATGAAAATAAAAAGGGAAATAGCATCTTAGTATTTTTATGAAAATTACTTTGTCCTGCAGACCTCCTGGAATAGTCTCAGGGATGCCCAGAGTTTTCTGGATGACACTTGGAGAACTGCTGGATCATATGTAGACATCTATCTCTCTACACAGTCTACCTCTCTACATTGATTCCCTGCTATTTCATAAATAAGTCGTATGCTCCTGTCACCATGATCATCACCATCACACTGACTCCAGACTCCAGACTTCCTGTATCCAAGCTTTCCAACACTGTCCCTCCGCCTCCCCTGCCACTGTCTATCTTTATAGTATTGATGCTTGTCTAAATCCCTTCAATTACCTGTAGGAAACTTCACAATTCTCTTTACTTCTACTTTTATTTAGTAAGCATCATTTTCTTCTTCTATTATAGAAGGTTTTGGAGAAAAGAAATCTCATAAAACAACATAAGAAGATTCTAAAACAACATAACATAATTTTCTTCTTCTATCATTGCCTCCCTGAAAATTTTACTCTAAAGCCTCCATGCCCTGTAGCCTTTGCTTCTGTGACCATCAAAAAACATGCTATTACTTCTGACTCTGCCATTGCCTGTCTTACAGTTTTTAGTATAGACAAATAAATATTTGTCTACTTTTCTAGTAGACCAATAAGCCTTATCATTTTTTCATCTATGAATTTCAATACTGATAACTTATTTTTAGGGACTGACGTTTCAGAAACCTGTAAGAAAAGACTCAGGTATATGATTCCATCAGTCCTGAAAAATGATGCAGCTGGATCGCACGTTTTGTTTTAAAGCCCATATATTTATTGTTTTATGCTGCTTGAACTAGACAGATTTGTTTTTTAGCAGACGTTAAGTGAGAACTGGAGAGGGCAATCTATTGAATACAAAGGCAATACTTGTAATCTGCAACTGTGGCTAAATATCACTCACCAGTTGTCAGGTAGGCTGGTCTTAGGTTTTTACGGGAGACAGAAATACTACTGAAATCTTGCATGAAAAGGTATAATTTATACACTGTTGTCCTGATTATGTGCAGTATTGCCAAGAGTCTGATAAACTTTCTCAGGTAATTAGTACTTGGTTGGTGGAGCCCACAGACTGCCTAGTGACATAGATTTCGAGGCTTTATTGTTTTCAGATAGCTGAATTTGAGGGAAAGACCATTTCATTGCTTTATCTTTCATGTGCTGACAAACCAAGTCCAAGTAATAATATACATAAGATATTTTCTTCCTTCTCATGCACAAGCCTTACAACCTTAGATATTAGTCATAATGACATAGATAGACAAATATTCTTACACATCTACCTGTTTGACCAAAATAGGCCAGTGTTGAAATTGAAATGCCATTTGATCCAGAACTAGCCAAACTTAAAATCTTGGTATAATTAATTCCAATGAACTTGGAAGTGTCCATATTTTCCACAAGTGAGTCTCAAATGCTTGTACACTAATCCTTTTTACACTCACTTTATAGAGAAGGTGTGCTTCAGGGAATCTGCATACTAAATAATTCCAAAGCTATAATGCATAGCCAAGGAATGTATCTTTAAAATGTCTGAATTAGGTAGATTAAATGACAATTCAATAGGAAAATAACTTTTAAATTCTATCTAAATGTCAAATTAACAAAATGCAGATTTGTCTATAGAGAAAGCCTTACTTTAGCTACACAGAGATAGTGACGGATAATAAAAGATACCTCAGTGTTTCTGTTAATATGCTTGTTTATATAGTTGAAAGTGTATAATGCTATAGCAGAATCTTATATTGTTTTATGAGATTTCTTTTCTCTAAAGTATTCACAGACCCAGCAAACAAGATTAGTTACTAATTTTAAAATATTTTCAAGTATTGAAAATACTTATAGAAAGCATTAGTGGTTAGGTCAATCCACTGAGAGAAATACAAGCACCATTTCATTGTTGTCTCTGATTTCCATACATTAACACCTATTTTTTTTGTGTGTCACCTGTGACAAGCATCTTTTACTTTTTCTGCTTAATCTATCTAGCATGCTATCTCCCATAATCCAGGCACCAGAATGAAAGCTTTGATCCATCTATCTACCACTTTTCACTGTCCCTTGCCCTTGGATCCCTTCTTTCTCACCCAGATTTAATCCCATACTCAATCATAATGATGATTCCCTTGCATATGCCATCAACTCCCTTGTCCCTCTCCTACTTGGGCTAAGGCACACCTCGGTTTAAATCTAACTTTTTACTTTCTCTGTACTTGCCCCTGCACAATTGCTGTACATATGTCTCAATTTAAATTCATAATAATTTACTTCAAGAGGCTCTTAAAGCTGTGCAGTAATCACACTGTGTTTCCCAAGTCACTTCCCATTCTTTCTCTCTTGAATAACTATTTCTTATCTCCTCGCTCCTTAAATTTTTCTCATACTTTCTTTATCATCTTCCCTCTCAGATCGTACCTTGGAATTCACTGAGAAAACAGAAGTCATCAGAAGAGAATTTCCAACAAGATAGATACTTACCTACCATATCTATGCTCATATTTTCTTTTTCTTTTTTACTCTTAGTTTTATTGAAGATACATTAGAATCTCCCTAGTTGACCACATCGGCCACCTCCTTTTAAGTTGACTTTTCATAGACCAGACATGCACCACATGTATGTATCATACAGTAGACCTAATTCCTTATGTTGACCACCTCTGAATGTTGACCAGTTTGTTACAGTTCCTCGGGTGGTCAATTTAAGATTTCTACTGTAATTGACAAATACAAATTAGATATATTTAAGATCTATAATGTGTTGATTTAATATATGTATAAATTGTGAAACATTGGTCACTATCAAGCTAATTAGCACATCCATCTTTTTTGATACTGCAGATGAGCTATTTGTGCTCTTGCCGAGACCAAGTGCTACTCTTGTGAACTAGGTATTGGCCTCTTGTCTATATAGGTAAAAATTTCCTTTCTCATATCTCATTCAGTTATCCTTCTCTGTTGAATTATTCCCATTACTGTACAAACATGCTGTTATTTCTTCCATTTGAAAAGAACCTGTGCTTAATTACATTTTTATCTCTAATGAATGCCCTATTTTCCTCCTATAATTAACAAAATTCTTCAAAAGAATTTTCTTTTTTTTCTAGCGAAATCAATTTTCATTTTTTTGTTATTAAATCACAGCTGCGTACAATAATGTAATCATGTGGTACGATGTGCTGGTTCCATATACAGTCTGAAATATTTTCACTGAACTGGTTAACATAGCCTTCATGGCATTTTCCAGAATTTTCTAATCTTGTTTCTTCCATTATGTCATAAACCTCCAATTTGTTTTTATCCCCCATGTGGCTCAACTGAAAGTACTCATTTAAGATTCCCAGCAACCTCTTCATTGCCAAATCCAGTGGCCAGTCCTCATTCTTCATTTTATCTGTCAACAGCACTTGACTTGTTTTATTGTTCTCTCCTCCTTGAAATAGTTATCTTCTCTTTCTCATGGTTCTTCTATGGCTAGAAGTATGGTTCCTCCTGGCTCTTTACTGGCTATTCATTTTCAGTCCTCCTTGCTAGGTTTCCAGAGTTCTGTCCATAGGTTTCCTCCTCTCTTTATACTTGCTCTTTGGTGATTTCATTTTCTCTCAATGTTTTAAACCCCATCTGCACTCACCACTCTAAAATTCATATGTCTATTACTACCTGCTCTCAAAGGTAACTGCGAAGTATTACTTGTAGATAGCTAGGAGTTCATTGTATTTGTATGAAACATGATTGCTTTTTATTTCCTTTCTCCTACATACAAGTATATAGTTTAGAGTCAATATTGTTAACTCACTACCTCCCCCCCCCCCTTAACTCTGATATTGGTGTTTTGGGTTGTTTGTGTGTGTGTGTGTGTCTTTTTAAAAAAAAATTCAGCTCAGGGAAGAGAAAGTGATGAAACAGAAAGGAACAGAAAGAACAAAAGAGAAAAGCATTGAAGGAATCTCTCAGTTAAGCTTAAAAACTGAATAATTATAATGGTAAAAGAAAAGAGATATTTAACATTATTACTATTATTATTACTAATTTTTTACCCAACAATTTCAAATGGTCAAAGTGACTAGGAAGGGGGACCCACTGAAGATTCTAAGATACAAAGTGATACAAAGCTGTGAAATTTCAACATTACTAAAAATATTCTTGAAGACAGGTTTGCTAAATACAAATGGTACAGAAATCATTTGATTTTGATAAATGTCCACACTTTTAATCCATTCATATCTTACAAATTAATGCAAATATACAACATTTGTTATTCTTATAAAAAATACATCACTTTATGCTCTCATAGTTTGTCTAGCTGGTATCATGGCCTTTGGATAGTTTGATCACAAATCTGATGTCTTTAACTCCTTTTTGAGGAAAAATTTGTTGCTCACCCCTCCCATTTTGCTCTGTTCATGATGACAAGTTGAATTGCTCTGGTCTTCTTTCACAGGCCATCATTCATTGAACTTCTGAACCTACTCTGGAGCTTTTCCTGCTACCTCCAATAGTCTAGATGATTCCACAGTACTCCTGCCCCAGCACCAGTGCTAGCTCCAGCACTGTTGCCTTGGTCAGGGTCCCACTCATGCTGTCATTAGAGTCTGCAGGTGTCTACTAAACTCCTGTGAGTAGAAAAACAGGGGATGCCTATGACAGCATCACCATTGCTCTTCAATGAATGAGAAAGGGCTGAAATTGGCAAATAATTGATTGGCCCAAAATAGGTCCTTGACTGTCATCCTTAAGATTGTTAATCTAGGAGAAAGGTAATAAAACAGATGACTCTAAGAAGAATCAAAATTGTTCTTTAGTCACTCTTGAAAAGCTATAGATTTTTTCCCTGATTTTTCTCGTTACTGAATCAAAATCTTTCTTGTAATTCCAGTCTCTTCAACAACCACCTGGGCTCATAATCTCTTTTCTTTGACACGTGACCATTATCTACATTCATTCCTTCAAGTGCCCCGCGTGGGAAGCATGTCTGGACATCAGGTTGTTTAATGTGGGCAGGAAAATACCCTGGCAGCCTGGGAAGGTAACAGAGAGTATTTTGAGTCAAGACCAAGAAAATCTTGTTATATCCTAGTTGTACCATTGGTACTATTTACTAGCTACAGATAAATATTCTAACAAAATTTTAAGCCTCTTGGCTTAAAACACCATTCTAATTAGGTATCCATGAACTCCTCCTCAAAGTGGGGCTCACCATGTAGGGATGTGTGTAAGGATTACATAAAAATCATAATAATTGGCATTCGGCAAATGGTAATCATGTTGATTATTTTTATTTTGAAACAAAGTGATACAATGATAATAAAAATAGAATTAATTATTTTTTACTAAATCATTGTTACACCATTTAAAATTGGATACTTGCCTTCTTTCAGAATTGGTTCCTTGGCTTTCCCCAGTGAGTCTGATTTTATCTAACTTTATCTCATCTGATGTTTGATTTGCTTTATTCTTCATCTATTTTAGGGCTATAAATTATTCTTTTTGGTATTGCTAATAAAAATAGTGGACAAGGGCTTAAGCTTTGTAAACTTTAAAACTTGCTAGCCTTTTATTTTCTCATTCAGGAAAATTTCTCATATTTATAAACATGATGTTAATTTATTTTCAGAAATAATTTCTCGCAGGTGGCGCCTGTGGCTCAGTGAGTAGGGCACCTGACTCATATACCAAAGGTGGCGGGTTCAAACCCAGCCCCTGCCATACTGCAACAACAACAACAAAAAAATAGCCAGGCACTGTGGCGGGTGACTGTAGTCCCAGCTACTTGGGAGGCTGAGACAAGAGAATCACCTAAGCCCAAGAGCTTGAGGTTGCTGTGAGCTGTGATGCCACAGCACTCTACCAAGGGTGACAAAGTGAGACTCTGTCTCTAAAAAAAAAAAAAAAAAAGAAAAGAAAAAGAAATAATTTCTCTCTAAAAGTAATAAATATTATTGCAAAATTTGGGGAAGTATATAAATACACCAAGAGAACATAAAATCACCCATAAACCAATTAAACAGACAACTAGTTAAGAATATAAAATAGTCATCTATAAAAAAATGAGTAGATTATAATCAAATATGATCCTACTATACATATATACCATTTTGTACCCCTTTGTTCCTTGATTTTAAAACTTGTTAATAAAAGACAATACATCATTTAGGAGAAAACTTCCACAGTATCACTTTAATGAATACGTAGTATTCATAAAATAGATTCACTGTAATTTATTTAGCCCCACTCTCATATTGCAAGATTGGCTATTTTCCATTTTTGTTGTAATAAACAATGCTGCAAGGAACATTATATACATAAATCTTTATGCACATCCTTAATCATTCCTTTAGGATAAATTACTAGAAATAAAATTGCTGTATCAAAGCATGTGCATATTTTATTTATTTACTATAACCTAGTTTGTAATCATAAAGTAATGAATGAACTTTGGAAACAATCAGGACTTCAGTGTAAATATAAGAAGACACAAAAGTAACAGTAAATTTTGACCTGGTATCACAATTTACAGATTAAAAATTATAAACATATACAAAAAATTTTCTCACAATTATTTATTGATATTCAAGCATATTTAAATATGCATATTTATCCTTTTGACATACAAGGACTCATAATACATATTATTTTTGTATTCTAAATTTCTCACATAATGTACTTTAGAACTATTTGCTCACAATTTTATGTTTCTTTTTACAGGTTGCTTAGTATTTTGCAACATGGGTGTACAGTGTTTTATTTAAAATCTTTTCTTGATAAGCATTTAGGTTATTATTTTTATAATTACTATTTATGGGTACAAATAACTAGGTCACAACTTTTGAATTTGTTAGGTAGAGTCCCTCTTGTAGTTGTGTTCTGTACCCAAAAGGTGTGCCATACACCCCTACCTTGTGCCCTATAAATGGGAGCCCTCCCATTCCTCTTCTCCCCCTCCCTCATTCCCTCTCTCCCCAACCCTAATAGAATTAAGTTTATCCCATATGTGGGTGTGTGTTAGATTGTCTACTGGCTTCATAATAAAATTGAGTACATTGGCTACTTCTTTGTCCATTCTTTTCTTTTTTTTTTCTTTAGAGACAGAGTCCCACTATGTTGCTCTCTGTAGAGTGCTGTAGCGTTACAGCTCATAGCAACCTCTAGCTCTTGGGCTTAGGCAATTCTCTTGCCTCAGGCTCCTGAGTAACTGGGAGTACGGGAACCTGCCACAATGCCTGGCTATTTTTTTTTTGTTGCAGTTTGGCTGGGGCCGGGTTTGAACCTGCCACCCTTGGTATACAGAGTCAGCACCCTACTCACTGAGCCAAGGTGCCACCCTTCTTTGTCCATTCTTGTGATACTTTACTAAGAAGAATATGTGTCAACTCCATCCAACTTGATACAATAGATGTAAAGTCACCATCTTTTCTTATGGCTGAATAGCACTCCACGGTATACATATACTACAGTTTGTTAATCCACTCCTGAGTTGTAGGGCATTTAGTTTGTTTCCATATCTTGGTGATTTGTAAAATTAAGCTGTGGTAAACATTGTAGTGCAAATGTCTTTATGATAAAATTTTTTTTTTTTTTTTCATCTGAGTAGATGTCTGGGTAGTGTGACTGCGGAGTCAAATGGGAGGTCTAATTGGAAATCTTTGAGGATTCTCCATACTGCTTTCCAAAGAGACTATACTAGTTTTCAGTGCCACCAACAGTGTAAAAGTGTCCTCTTTCCACACCTGCACCAGCATCTGCAGTTTTGCGACTTTGTGATGTGGGCTATTCTCAGTAGATTAAGTGATATTTCAAGGTGGTTTTGATTTTCATTTCTCTGATGCGTAGGGATGATGAGCATTTTTTCATATGTTTGCTGGTCATTCATTTGTCTTCCTCAGAGAAGGTTCTGTTCATGACTCTTGCCTAATGATAGATGAGATTATTTGTTCTTTTATTCTGAATTAATTTGAGTTCTGTATACATTCTAGTTATCAAGCCTTTGTCAGATTTGTAACATACAAATGCCTTTTCCCACTTTGAAGGTTGTCTATCTGTTTTAATTGTTATGTCATTAGCTATGTAAAAGCTTTTCAGTTTAATTAAGTCCCATTTGTTTATTTTTCTTGTTGTTGCAATAGCTGCTGAAGTCTTCATAAAATCTTTCCCCAGGCTGACACCCTCAAGAGTTTTTCTCACACTTTCTTCTAGGATTTTTATCATTTCCTGTCTTAGATTTAATTTTTCCATCCATCTTGAGTCAATATTTGTAAGTGGTGAAAGGTGTGGGTCCAATTTTAGGCTTTTGAAAGTGGTTATCCAGTTCTCTCAGCATCATTTATTAAATACAGGTTCTTTTCCCCTGGAATTTTGATTGGTTTAGCTAAGATCAGATGGGTATAAGAGATTGGCTTCATCTCTTAGCTTTCTATTCAGATTCAAATGTCTATGTTTTTATTTTTATTTCAATACCATGATCTTTTGATCACTGTGGACTTGTAATATAATCTAAGGTTTGGTAGAGTGATGCCTTTGACATTGTTTTCATTACTAAAAATTGCCTTGGCTATATGGGGTTTTTATCTGGTTCTGTACAAAATGAAGTACTATTTTTCTTCAGTTCTTCAAAGTATGATGTTGGTATTTTAATGGGGATTGCATTGAATCTATAGATTGCTTTGGGTAGTATAGACATTTTAACAATGTTGATTATTTCCAGTCAAAAGCATAGTATATTCTTCCATTTTTTTTATGTCTTCTGCTATTTCTTTTCTTAGGGTTTCCTAGTTCTCTTTGTAGAGTTCCTTCACATCTGTTGTTAGGTATATTCCTAGCTATTTCATTTTCTTTGAAGCTACTGTAATGGAAATTGTATCTTTGATTAGCTTCTCAACATGGCTGTTATTGGGGTATACAAAGGCTACTGATTTGTGGACATTGATTTTATACCCTGAGATGTTACTGTATTTCTTGATCCCTTCCAGGAGTCTTGTGGTTGAGTCTTTGGGGTTCTCTAAATATAAAGTTATCTCATCAGCAAAGGGTGAGAGTTTGACTTCCTCTGCTCCCTTTTGAATGCCCTTTATTTCCTTCTGTTGCCTGACTGCATTAGCTAGAACTTTCAGCACTATGATGAATAGTAGTGGTGATAAAAGACATCCTAGTCTGGTTCCTGTTCTAAGTGGAAAAGCTTTCAATTTTACTCTATTCAGTGTAATGTTAGCTGTGAGTTTGTTGTAGATGGCTTCAATCATTTTAAGAAATGTGAAACCTTTTCCTTAAATGTAATTTCACATTTAAATGTAAACCTTTCTTAAGTGTCATTTTTTAAAAAATATGCTGAATTTTATCCAATGCTTGTTCTGTATCTATAGAGATGATTACAAGGTCTTTGTTTTTGCTTCTATTAATGTGGTGAATTACTTTTATGTAGTTGCATATGTTAAACCAGTCTTGCATCCCTGGATGAAACCTACCTGATCATGATGTATCTTTTTTTTGTATGTGTAGCTGTTGGTTAAGATTTTATTGAGTATTTTTGCATCAATATTAGTTAGTGAAATTTGTCTGTACTTCTCCTTTTTAGTTGTATCCTTTCCTGGTTTTGGTATCAGGGAGATGTTTGCTTCATAGAAGGATCCTTCCTTCTCAATGTTTTGAAATAGGTTCTGTAGCAGAGGTACAAGTTCATCTTTGAAGGTTTGATAGAATTCTGGTGTGAAGCCATCTGGTCCAGGCCTTTTTTTGCTTGGAAGAATTTTTAAATTGTTTCTTCAATCTCAGTGCTTGATATTGGTCTGTTCAAGAGAGCTATTTCAGGGCGGCGCCTGTGGCTCAAAGGAGTAGGGCACTGGGCCCATATGCTGGAGGTGGTGGGTTCAAGCCCAGCCTCAGCCAAAAACTGCAAAAAAACAAGAGAGCTATTTCTTCCTAGAAAGTCTAAAGAGAGAGTATGATTCCAGGTATTGGTTCATTTCCTCCATATTGTCAGATTTCTGGGAATAGAATTTCTTGTATCAGTAAGAGATAATCTTTTATATCTCTGTGGTATCTGTTCTTATTTCCCCCTTTTTCGTTTCTGATTGAGGTTATGAGAATTTTCACTTTTCTGTTTCTAGTTAATCTGGCCAAAGTTTTATCAATGTTATTTTTCTATTTTAAGAACCAAATTTTTGTTTCATTGATTTTCTAAATGATACTTTTGCTTTCAATTTCATTTATTCCTGATTTAATTTGGGTTATTTATTTTCTTCTTCTGGGTTTGGGATTAGATTGCTCTTCCTTTTCCATTTCCTTAAGATAATTCATCTGGTTGTTGATGCACTCTCTTTCTATTTTTCAGTTTGAGGAACTTCTTAGTACTACTTTCATGGTATCCTAGAGATCTTGGGAACTTATAACTTCTTTGTTGTTATGTTTCAGGATTTCAACAATTTCCTCCTTTATTTCTTCCTTAACCCCATTGTCAGTTAGCCTAAGGTTGTTTAATTTACATGCCTTTGCATGGGGATGAAAATTTTTATTGGAGTTGAGTTCCATGTTTATTGCCTTGTGGCCTGAGAAGATATAAAATATAATTTTATTTCTTTTAATTTTGGTAGGGTTTGATTTGTAACCTGGGATATGATCTATTTTGGAGTACATTCCATGGGCTGTCAAGAAGAATGTATATTTCTTAGCTTTGGGATGGTGTGTTCTGTGTATGTTTATTAAGTACAGTTGTTCTAGGGTCACATTTAAGTCACTTGTATTTTTGTTTAGTTTCTGTCTAGTTCTGCCAGAGGGGTGTTACAGTACCAAAATATTATGGTGTTATGGGATGTCATATTGCTCAGACCAATCAAGGTCTGTTTCATAAATCTGGGAGCATTTATGTTGGGTGCATAAATATTCAGAATTGAAATGTCCTTTTGTTGTATTGCTCCCTTAACCAGAATGAAGTAACTATCTTGTTTTTCTTAACTTTAGTTGCTTTAAATCCACTTGTATCTGAAAATAAGATTGGGACCCATCCTTTCTTTTCTGATTTTCATTTGCCTGAAATACTGTTTTTTATCCCTTAACCTTGATTCTTGATTTGTCCTTGAAGGATAGGTGTGTTTCCTGCAGACAACATATGAATTGCTTGTGCTTTTCTATCCAATCAGCCAGCCTGTATCTCTTTAGTGGAGAATTTAAGCCGTTAACATTGATTGATAGAATTAATAAGTGTGGTTAAGTCTTATTCATCTTATTTTGTGAAGGTTCATTGCTTAGTTTTATCTTTTGCACCATTTTGTCCTTTAGCTTGTGGTTATTTACTTTGCTGGTGGTCCGTTGTGGGATGCTCATTGTGAAGAATAGGTCTGAGTATTTCCTGCAGAGTTGATCTTGATGTAGTGGATTTCCTCAATGTTTGCATATCAATAAAAGATTTGATTTCTCCATCAATTTTGAAGCTTAATTTAGTAAAATACATAATTCTAGGCTGAAAATTGTTTTTTAAAGAAGGTAAAGATATCTGACTATTGTCTTCTGGCTTAGAAGGTTTCACCCCGAAGGATATGCCCCTGTAGGTCAATTGGTGCTTACTCCTGGCTGCTTACAGAATTTTCACTTTTGTCTTGATTTTAGACAAGTTCATTACAATGTATCTTGCATTACAATGTATCTATTTGTGTTGAGATGACTCAGAGTCATTATCTCTCCGAAAGAAGTGTGTCAGAATCTTGGGAAATTTTCATTTACGATATACTCCAGTATTTCTTCCATTCCTTTGAGATGTTCTTCTTCCCCTTCTGGGATACATATTATTTGTGTGTTTGAATGCTTTGTGAAGTCCCCTAATTCTGAGTGAATCTTTTGCTTTCTCTCTCTTCTTTTCTTCCTATTTAATGACCTGGGTTACTTCATGAGCTTTATCCTTTAGCTGTAATATACTTTCTTCTCCATGGTCTAATCCAGGCATCCTCAAACTTTTTTTTTTTTGGGGGGGGGATTCATTGAGGGTACAATAAGCCAGGTTACACTGACTGCAATTGTCAGGTAAAGTCCCTCTTGCAATCATGTCTTGCCCCCAGATGGTGTGGCACACACCAAGGCCCCACCCCCCTCCTTCATTCCC